>JAJOZX010009865.1:0-128523 GCA_023014485.1 Bathynomus jamesi | reverse complement strand
TTGAAAAGACTAATCGGAAATGTCTATCGAAATGTTAATGAATTGTCTAAAAATGAAATGTCTGTTGCATGAAAGTTTAAAGAATTTAAGTATAAGTTTAAGCTTACACGAAAAGACTTGGTTCATAGCATTACTCTTAAAAACTTATGACTTTCAATTTATATCGATTTCTTCTTGTAATTTACTTTGTATCCGTATCAAGTGCCTTCCTGTAATTTATATTATCAAATCCATTAATCTTCTTTACTTCTCAGTTCTGGATTCATTTTGGTTGCTTTAACCTGAACCCTTTCTAACTTTCAGTGTCTTTTATCAAGTATAAGTTCTCTAACTTTGAGATCGAACCTAGGATAGACCTACACTATATCAAGGGGCTTAGGCCTACGGCTAGGCTCAGCGTCACAGGTTGGTTTTTAATCTTCAAACATTTTACTCGCCAAGGTCTAGCCAAGTAATAAAATTAATAAACGCATGAAACACACTTTAAAAACGTAAGCCTACATGGAATAAATCAATAAATGCACAAATATAATAACTGTTTTCTCCTCTTTTTCAGACAGCCTATAAATACGAACACTAAATAAACTGCGTCACAATTTCAAAATATTTTTAATCACAATGCGCATACGTCTAGACGCAAAGAATAGAAAATTAACTTATTATACAAATGAAATGTTTAATTTCTACACCTTTTATGTCTGGAACATTTAAGCACCGTTTTCAGATATTTGAAATATATAGCAAACATTTCAAAATAGCTGCTATTAATTCCAGTTCAGAAAGCTAAGTTCATTATGAGATGTTGTGTAGACATTTCATATATCTAATCAAACGTCTCGTACCATTTAGAGTGTGGTGACACTTCCAAGATTAAAATCTTTATTACAGACGTGAAAAATATTAGTGAGTATTGAGGAATGAATTACTCCATTAAGAGAAAAGACTAACTTGAAGATAATTTAATGTTTAACCCAGTAAAAAATGTAGGTATTGAAGGCTATGTAAAACTCTAAACCTATCCATTGTTCAATAAACAGAGCAGTGTTCACGGTTTCCTCTCTAGTTGCTTAATACGCTCTTCTTTACTACATTTGGTCTGTGTCTGTATTCTTTTGGACTAAATAGATGTAAAGTATTTATCATAGATTAAAGGTTTTATATCAGATTTAATGTAAAATATCCATTAAAATTTACCTTTAAATATTTGGGTTAAAAATGTCTTAAGAAGAAATATTTATTATCAGAACCATTTGCATTTTATATCATGTAAACGTTTCACCTCATATTATTCCATGCTAATTCTCACATCAAAATTATAAAAACATTTTTATTTATTCTTAAAAGTTTCTACCATTAAAATAATAAAAATTTTCTTTATCTTTCATAAAATATTTGTTATTATTATTATTATTATTATTATTATTATTATTATTATTATTATTATTATTCAAAATGGCAAATTAGTAACATTTGTTATGATACATTTTTCACAAATGTTTAATGATATTTCAGATTTATCCTAATTACATTTAGTTTCGGAATTTTGGTCTGAGGCTCAGAGACGTTTTCTTTAAAGAGTAGTTGAAACCACGAAAATGATACCAATTGATGCCATCAGCGTGGGAAGTGTGGTTTCCTTCGTATTGAAACCCATTTAAGTTGGAATGGTGGCAAGCTTTGTACCACCATGCACCACGAAATATCTCTGCACACATTCTCTTCGCATCTGTGTCGTTCTCTTGATCTTTCGTTGAAAACTTTTGACCGTTGTGAACGGAAAATGAATCTCCGGCATTGCCTGAATATTCTCCTAAATCTAAACGGTATTTGGATGTTATGTCTCCGACGTAAAAGTGATCGTACTTGGCCCAACGCTTTTTCCCCTCGAAGTCCTCCAGGTCCACCCTCAATTCCATCAGAGTGTTACTAACGAGAGCGTGAATATTATCGAGGCCGAGCCAAAATTCTCCCTTCAGGTTTCCGAAACCAAGTTGGTATTCCACCCACTTCCGAAAGAAGTTCTCCCTCTCTGTAAGAGCCTCTCGATGTTGAATCACCGTCCATCCACCTCCGTCAGTAGTTTGGTCGCACAAAACAGAAACGGGTCGGTTTTCACAACAACTGAAAGGGTACACCGTTCGAATTCCGGACTCCTTGTCACCAACGTTAAAAATATCCTCACAATTACGAGGACGTTCTGGGATTTCAGTCAAGTTGGCGGTCCGCTTTTCGACTGAATGCAATTGACTTTTCATTCCAAGCAAAAAGAATTGTTTACGGAGTTCTCACAAAGCGCCAGAGTTTGAGACACGCAAGCAGGAGAGAATCCAATCTCTTCAAAAAGATTGTAAAGTCCTGTTATCTTTGAGTCAATAGTGTCTCCATAAGAGACTCTGTTCAATAAACCAAAGATCATCAAAGTTATCAGAGGGTTTGATTCAACCATCTTTTCTCTTCTTGTTGAATCTGCTGTTCAAATGACTTCTAGTAGCTACTTTTGAAAAACCTTCTTTTATACATTTTTATCCACTCTATCATTCCTATATCTCTCGAAACATCCGGAGTTTTGGGGGCGTACCTAAATCTAGATAATTTCTCTTTCCTGTTTAGCACATTTTTGAAATCCGAATAAGGTCGTTTCAAAAGGAATTTACTCACGACAGATACATTCTCATTTATGCTTTGATTTTGCTCTTCTGGTTAATAATCTCATTTAAGGCAAAGTTGAGTTTCTTATAGTGAATGTGGTCTTATATATTGTTTTAGATTAGGTTCTGTCCTTTAAGCTTTTTAATTAAATTTAAATTGGTATAAATTTTTAACGTTTTAATTTATTTCCTTGCATCAAATGAGACTTTCCTTTAATTGATTCTCGTAAGCTGAGTTTTCTCCATTTATGAAGTTCTCACGCTCGAATGAAAGGAGAGATATTGTTCATTTTTCATTGTATAACCGTACAATGTTCGTAAATGTTGTGATGAAACAAATTCGTACTATTTATATTAAGTTTGTCTCTTTATGTCCTCTTTTTAATTTTTTTTTTGTTCTTTATTTTATTCATTATAGTTTCTTTGTATTTTATTTAAAATGAGTTACCTCTATAAAGGAGTTACGTACATAAAATGTGCTTTCTCTAAAAACAAAACCTTATATTATACGTTATTAAACCTGTAATAAAACGTTGGTAATATTGTCAGTATATATTTAAACTCGCCGTGTGTATATATATATATATATATATATATATATATATATATATATAATAAATGAGAAAAGGCATTTTCAGTTATGGTACTTCTTCAAATTTCTTCAGTAATCTGCTTTGTTTTTTTGATTTTTTCATCAAAATTTTACTCCCTGAAAACCAAAAGATAATTTCAGTTTCCAATATTCTTCGTAATAATATTATATTTTCTTCATCTACGCAAACAATATAAAAAGTATTAATGGCAGTGTTTTATCTACTGTCTCTGTTCAAATGAATGAACTGGAAAATGAAAATTTTATTTCAATTCGTCAAAATATCTATTGAAAATAAAGGATTATTTAAATAACTTTATTATATTTTTCATTTTGTTTCGTCTTCATCACCCATTTCTTTCTTCGGGTTTAGTCCGTTTTATAATAAATTGTTGCAATTGCCACAAAATTCATGGTTTCTTATTATGATTTGTATAATATTGACAATTTATGTTGCAATTGCCTTTATTTACATTTGTTGTTGCATCTCATAAGTGTCTTTCATTTTTAAAGGTAACGATGTACTTCCACCTTAATTTGAAATAATATCTATTTTTCTCATATCACACAAGATGTTCTAAAATTACAAAGTAAACTTTTGTATGTCTGTCGATCAGTAGTCGAACGTTGTGAACAATGTGTTCAAGTTGAAGGAAGACACTTTGAACATCTAAAATAAACAATTATTGTTGCTTGAAATAAAATTGTTAAATATTGCATAATTTTTGTTAAGATAGTGCGTTTATATACAAGTTTAGTAGGTAATTTCAGAACAACTGTATAGAGAGAGAGAGACAGAGAGAGAGAGAGAGAGAGAGAGAGAGAGAGAGAGAGAGAGGCATCAATGGCAACGGGTGCCAGGGAAAAATTCCTACCCTCAAATAGTGTGCAAAATTCGGTCTAACCTTTTCTTGAACAGATCCACAGAGGAACTGTTCACAACTTCTGAAGGTAGCCTGTTCCACGTGACACAGATCTTATAGGTAAAGTAATTCCAACACACACACTAGTGCTAAACCGTTTCAAACCCAACTTCCAACCATTGTTGCGAGTTGAATCATCATTTAAACTAAACATGCTTCAATAATCGACATCGTCGAACCCGTGTAAGAGTTTGAAAACCTCGATGAGTTGACCGCACAGCCTCCGAGTTTCCAGCGTAAACAAATTCAAGGCGTGTAAGCGTCGATTGTAGCCCATATGCCCAACGGAAGGGATTAACTTTGTGACCCTCGCCTGGACTCGCTCCCGCCTCTCAATATCTTTCCTGAGGGGGGCGACCACAACTGCACAGTGTACTCCAGGTGCGGCCGAACCAGGGATTTGTACAGAGAGAGCACAATCTCCTTGTTCCGAAATCGAAATTGCCTCCTGATAAACCCAACAGCTTCTGGGCTTTCTTTTTCACCTCTACGCACCGTTTGGTAAACTTAAGGTCGCTGCTAATTAGCGCACCAAAGTTCTTTACCAAATCAGTGGCCTCGATATTACTCCCCAACATGGAGTAGTCCGACTTGGGATTGGCGTAGCCAATGTGCATGACCTTGCATTTACCCAAGTTAAACGGCATTTGCCATTTTTCGGACCACTCTCCTATCCTACGTAGGTCCGCACGCAATTGCTCGATCGCTTCGGACGTCCCAACATTAGCCCCAAGCTTGGTGTCATCAGCGAATTTGATGATCCTACTGACGATGCCAGCGTCATATCATATGTAAATGATAAATAACAGTGGCCCCAAAACGGAACCCTGAGGAACCCGCTAGTGATCGAGGCTCAACCCGAGCAGCCCTTTTAATTACAACCCTCTGCCGCCTATTCTTCAGCCAGTTTCCAATCCAGCTACCTACCTCCCCATCGATACCCAGCGCGCGCACTTTGGCCATTAGCCTTCGATGAGGTACCTTATCAAAGGCTTTCTGAAAGTCGAGATAAATATATCAATCGCCCTGCTCTTACGGTACCCACTCCACATAACGTGGAAAAACTCGAGCAGGTTGGTGAGACACGACGACCTATGCCGCCTAAACCCATGTTGGGAGTCCCCAAGCAGCTTGTAGGAATCCAAATGGTCAACGATCCTATACGCTATTATCCCCTCTAATAATTTACCTATGACCGAAGTGAGACTAATGGGACGATAGTTCCCTGAACTTTTGTGATCCCCTTTCTTAAAGATAGGGGTCACGTTGGCTTCCCTCCAGTCACCAGGCACCTGGCCGTCTCCAACGTTTGTTGAAGACTGTAGCCAGGTGGGGAGCCACCTGGTCGCGCACTTCCTGCAACACTCTGGGGAGGAACTGGTCTGGTCCAGGAGCCTTAAACGCGTTCACTTTGTATATTCTATCAGCAACGTCTGTTGCGGTACACCGAACACTATCCAGGCGAGCACCGTCGTGCCTGACGCCTGGCTCGGGGATGACGCGGGTGTCCTCCCTGGTGAACACTCCCTCCACAAAGTACTCATTCAGCACATTAGCGTCCCCGCCGGAGGTCCGCAGCGCGCCGCTGGGGTCCTTTAACAGACCTATCATGCTTCTAATGGGCTTTCTTCTTTTAACATAACTGAAGAATTCCTTAGGAGAGGTGGGGAGAGAGAGAGAAAGTATGTATTTCAATTGAAGAGGCGTTTTACATATTTCAGAATAACTATAATACTAAATATGGTTAATAAAATGTTAGTTCTGAAATGCATCAATAACCCTTGACACCAAGTTAACAAATCTCGATAAGTATAAACAGTGATCAAATCTGTATTCAGAAAGTACAACACTACATTTCCTGCATCAGCACCACTGGAGCGGCTTTCTTCTCTTGCTGGTTTTGTTTATTCACCTCAGAGAGGAAGTTTGTCTGACACACTATTCGAGAGCCTAGTCCTAAAGAAGACAAATATGCAAATTGTCCTCGTCCGTCATCCATTCATCTTATTAACTTATAGTTAATTAGGGTTGCCTGTTCTGAGTGTTGTATTATAGACAATTACCAGCGGTTTAGCTATAGTTAAGGTTAATTCCTTCAGTACTTCGGGGGGTGTATAGTATCAGGGCTAGGAGACTCCCTTATTTTATTTATCTATTTCTCGATCATCATCTCAGTTATTACAAAAAAAAGAAAATTATTTAAAAATTCTACTTTTGAAGTAACATCATCAATAAAATGTTCTATTTGTAACTCGTATTTTGTAAGATGTAACGCTGTAATGTAACCATGTCTTGTAACGATGATGTAAATTAAGATGATCTAACGTAATGTATTTGGAAATTGGAAATTAAATACATTTTCACAGTAATGTATTCAGTATCTAATTTCATTTTTGTAATGTATCTTGTATTTAATTACAATCCTCGCAGTATTTAGTACAGTATTTAGTATTTAAATACATTCAAAAGTATTTACGTCCATCTCTGTCTGTTTATACAGGGTGTCCCAGAATTAACTATCTATTTCAATGAAATCTGACAAATTTTTTAAAAACACACTTTTATTTATGTTTATCATGTTTAATATGTGTTAAAAATGTATAAATTTCTAAATTTTTTTCATAATTTTATTTTCATAATTTTTTCATAGTTTTTCATAGTTTTATTTTCATTCTCTTTCAGAACCCTATTAATAATGAATACACAAGAACGCATCTTTGTTGTAACATCCCGTATCAAAGGAATGCAATGTAATGAAATCAGAGAAAAATTTACAAGAAGATTCCACAGAACCGGTCCTACAGACAAAGCGATTCGTGAACTTGTGAACAAATTTAAAAGAACTGGATCCGTACACGACGAGGTGGGAAGAGGACGCCCAAGGACAGCACGTAACAGTACCGAACAGGTACGACAATTGTTTGAGGATGAACCAACAACTTCGGTTAGGGAGGCCAGTCGAAGATTCAACATATCCAAGACAACAGTTCATAGAATCTTGCGTTCGACACTGATGAAAAAGGCTTATCACATTCAAGTGTTGAAACTTCTCAAGAAAGTTTTGACTTATGATTTATAAATCTATTGTTTTTGTATCATAATTTAGTAATAAACACAAAATTATGTCAGTTTTTATTAAATTTGTCCGATTTCATTGAAATAGATAGTTAATTCTGGGACACCCTGTATTATCAAAGCCATTTATCTTGTTTAAATATTCGAATTAGTTCTCCTATAAATCGACACTTTTCAAACCAATACATATCTATCGATAGTTCAGATAAGTTTTCTTCATATATTTTACTTCTCAGTTATGGATTCATTTTGATCGCTCCAGTCTGAACCCTTTCTAACTTATCAGTGTCTTTTCTCAGTTATACGTTCATTAACTTAGATATTGAACCTTAGCATACGTACTCTATATCACGGGACTTAGGCGTACGGCTAGGCTCAGGGTCACAGGTTGGTTCTTAATCTTCAAACATTTTACTTGCCAAGGTCTATCCTTGTAATAAAATTAATAAATGCATGAAACACACTTAGAAGACTTAAGCCTACATGGAATAAATCAATAATAAATCTACTTTTCCAGATAGCCTATAAATACGAACGGCAAATAAACAGCGTCAAAATTTTAAATATTTTGAATTACAATGCGCATGTCTAGACCAGTGGTTCTTAACCTGGGGGGCGCGCCCCCCTAGAAACAGGAATTTCTCTAATTGTATTTGTTATTCTCTTAACGAGAGCATGGGCTAATATTGAGAAGTTATTGACAATGTTATTTTGATTGAAGGGGGGCGTGGAGGGAAGGACCAATTCCTAGAGGGGGCATGGTAGTAAAAAGGTTAAGAACCACTGGTCTAGACGCAAAGAATAGAAAATTAACTTATTATAAAAATGAAATGTTTACTTTCTACACCTTTTATGTCTAAAACGTTTAAGCACCGGTTTCAGATATCTGAAATATATAGCAAACATTTCAAAATAGCTATTATTCATTAAGTTCAGAAAGCTAAATTCATTATGAGATATCGAGTAGAAATTTCATATATGTAATCAAACGTCTAGTACCATTTAGAGTGTGGTGACACTTCCAAGATTAAAATTTTTATTACAGTCGTAAAAAATATTGGTGAGTATTGAAGAACGAATTACTTCATTAAGAGAAAAGATTAACTTGAAGATAATTTAGTGTTTAACCCATTAAAAAATGTAGGTATTGAAGGATATGTAAAACTCTGATCCTATTCAGTGTCCGATAAAGAGATCAGTGTTCACGCTTTCCTCTGTAGTTCCTTAATAAACTCTTCTATGCTACATTTGGTCTGTGTCTGTATTCTTTTGGACTAGATAGATATAAAGTATTTAGATTAAAAGTTTTATATTAGATTTAATGTGAAATATCCATTAAAATTTACCTTTAAATATTTGGGTTAAAAATGTTTTAACGAGAAATATTTATTTTCAGACATTTGCATCTTATATCATGTAAACGTTTCACCTCATATTATTCCATGCTAATTCTCACATCAAAATTATAATAACATTTTCATTTACTCTTAAAAGTTTCTACCATTAAAATAATATAAATTTTCATCTTTCATAAAATATTTGTTGTTATAATTATTATTATTATTATTATTATTATTATTATTATTAAAAATGCAAATTAGTAACATTTTCGTATTTGGCCAAACGCTTTTTCCCCTCGAAGTCCTCCATGTCCACCCTCAATTCCATCAGTGTTACTAACGAGAGCGTGAATATTATCGAGGCCGAGCCAAAATTCTCCCTTCAGGTTTCCGAAACCAAGTTGGTACTCCACCCACTTCCTAAAGAAGTTCTCCCTCTCTGTAAGAGGCTCTCGATGTTGAATCACCGTCCATCCACCTCCGTCAGTAGTTTGGTCGCACAAAACAGAAACGGGTCGGTTTTCACAACAACTGAAAGGGTACACCGTTCGAATCCTGGACTCCTTGTCACCAACGTTAAAAATATCCTCACAATTACGAGGACGTTCTGGGATTTCACTCAAGTTGGCGGTCCGCTTTTCGACTGAATGCAAATGACATTTCATTCCAAGCAAGAAAGAATTCTTTACGGAGATGGCCACTTTTCTTCTCCAAAAGCTATTAATAATGGTGTTCCTCAGGGCTCTGACCTGTCATCCACTCTTTTTCTTTTACTTACCAATGATCTTTTAAGCCGCACTTCCCGTCCTATCCACTCCAATGCCCATGATTCCACTCTTCATTTCTCCATCTGCTTCACAAATCGTCCATCACAACAGTCACTCCACGCTTCGAGAAGAACGATTATGGTGCACCTGACCTATAATCATTCTATTATCACTTATTGGGGCAGAGAAACCGTGTAGCTTTCAATGTCTCAAAATTTCGGTTCTTTCATTTGCCTACTCTGTACAATCTTCCACACGACTATCCTCTTATCTCCAGCAATATACAAATCAAACCTTCCTCTTCTCTTAACATTCTTGGTGTTTCCTTTTCTCGTAATCTTTCCTGAAAAGATCACATACTCGGTTTCTGAAACAGCTTCTAAAAGGTAAGGTGTGTTGTACGGGTTCCACAATTTCTTCGCCCTCACTCAGTTCTAGTCTCTGTACAGGGATCTTGTCCACCCCTTTATGGAGTACGGTTGCCATGTGTTGGGTGGCTCAACTCGCACAACTTTACTTGAGTCGGAGGAATGAAAGGTTTTTCGTGTCTCTCTCTCTCTCTCTCTCTCTCTCTCTCTCTCTCTCTCTCTCTCTCTCTCTCTCTCTCTCTCTCTCTCACTACTACCGCTATTATAACGGACACTGCTCTTTTGAACTCTGTAACTGCTTGCCACCTCCTTTAAGGAGAGCACGCACTACCACACTTTCGACACATTCTCATTCTTTTCTGTACAACTCTCTAACGCAAAGATTAATCGGTATTTTCAATCTTTCATCTACTCAACCGGTCAACTCTGGAACAATCTTTCCCCCTTTTTACGATCACAAATCTTTCAAACGCTGAGTGAACAGGCATCTCGAAATCCCTGGACCTTGATTTTGGCTCTTTTGTTCCTTTATGGGTAGGGGAGCGTTTGTGCGGGCATTCAGCCTGTGACCCTCTTTCCTTATATATATATATATATATATATATATATATATATATATATGATGCACACCCACAAGGGAAAATGAAAAGTATTTCCAAGGTCTTTCTAGTATTCAGCAGTACACCCCGTCAGGGAATCTAGATCTCTGATTCCTTGACGAGGTATACTGCTGAATACACGAAAGGCCTTGGAATCATTTTTTCTTTTCCCTTGTGGTTTTGCATCATTTATTCATTTCACTTGTTTAATTGTGAAATTCATCCCACATATTTGCATACAATTTTCTACAAAATTCTATAAAAGTTTTTAAATAAATTTAAGGTATTTTTTTGTTTTAATTTAGAATGAAACTCAGTGAAACTCGATTATGATTAATTAATCATTTTTTAGTAAAAAGTGATGAATGATGAAATTTTCTAATTAATCAATGATTAACTCATTATAAATTATTAAAAATTAAATACTTGTGAAAAGAGTAAGAAAGATCTTTATTGTTTCTGTTGCGAGAGATAAGACCGAACAAAACATATTTTGCTCATCCATTTTGTTTTAGAAACCAGGCATCAACGGATTAGCCACTTTATACACGCAAAAAGGTGCCAAATTCAAATGCCACATCGCAAAATTTATGGTAAAATGATGCCGAAATTGTAAAGAAAATTAATATTTCACCATTTTCTCAAAATATTTTTTGATTAATTGATGATTAAATTCGAAACATTGATTAACTGATGAACTTATTAATCATAAACATCCCCTAACTGGAACATTTACTGTATACAAGGCAAGAAAAATCTACGAAATAATATACATTGTCTTAAAATATCTTGGAGGGGACAAAATATGTTTGTTCTAACAACTTACTTGAAGTTACTATATCACAAAAAATTGTCTGTAGTTTCATGTTCTGCTTAGTTCTATTGAAAGAATAAACAGTTTAGAACATTTTCATGCATATTTTTTATTGAAAACTAAAAAGATAGCATTAATTAAAAAAACTAAACAATTTAATCTGTAATCTATGATATTGCCAATCTAGAAAATGTGTAAAATTAGCAAAACAAAAAATGGGGGATTTTGGGGAATGTAATTTTTGTGTTAAACATTAATGCAACCTTTAAGTAAATCAAAGAAACAAAACTTTCTCGCGACTATTTGCGACTTTGCGTGTTAGAACATGTTTTTCATGTATTAACTAACTAAGTCTGCAACAAGAGTGATGCGTGATATGTTCTAAATATGAAGTTTTTGTAATTTTGTTTACACTATTTACACTTTTTTTCATATCAGTTGTCACACTTATTTTGGGGGAATTAATTTCATAAACTTTAAGAGGTATTACGATGTTTTTTATTTACCCCTTCTGATATAGTGGCAGGTTATCAAATAATGTTTTAAACAATAGATGTGTATAGTGATTAAAATGAAACCATACTTATTTTAGTAAGTCATTTGACAAAATCTGCAAAACATAGGCCTAATTAACAATTATCTGTTTAGTATATTTTTAGTAATTTGAGAAACTTAAGAAATTACAGTAGGTCATAACCTATTGATTTGGAATATTATTATTATTTATAGAAAAATCACTCAATATGTCACCATTACATATATACAAAAGCTACTAAACATAATTTTTTATTAAAATAAATCATAATTAAACATTTCAACTACATAAAACTAAGTACAATTGAAAAAAATAATTTTGGCCGTTTTTTAACCCACTTGTGGTACTGTGCGTCGTATGTGCACTCTAAATAGAATTAAATGTTTCGTTAGACGATTCAGTGTATCAATTTTGGAAATTTTAAAATAAAGAATGCGTAGACGCTTCACTGTGAAGTTCAACATTTGGTTAGACATTACAGTAAGTCAACTGAAATGTCTAATGAATTGTCTAACAATGAAATGGCTAATGCATGAAAGTATAAGTTTAATCTTTCATAAAAAGAATTGGTTCACAGCATTACTCTTAAAAACTTATGACTTTCAATTTATATTCATTTCTTCTCGTAATTTACTTTGTATCCGTATCAGTAAACTGCGTCACAATTTCAAAATATTTTTAATCACAATGCGCGTGCGTCTAGACGCAAAGAATAGAAATTTAACTTATTATACAAATGAAATGTTTAATTTCTACACTTTTATATCTGAAACATTTAAACACCGTTTCCAGATATCTGAAATATATAGCAAACATTTCAAAATAGCTATTATTCATTTCAGTTCAGTAAGCTAAATTCATTATGAGATGTCGAGTAGACATTTCATATATGTAATCAAACGTCTAGTACCATTTAGAGTGTGCAGTGCATTTTTTAACCTAGTGTCTAGGTGACATAAATGTTGCCAAATCAAGGAAATTAGTCGCCCAATGAATGACATTTTAACGGCGACAAGGATTTTTCAACTTTTGTTACCAAAAGGCCTAATTTTGTGCCATTACACTCAAATTTGCACCCCCTATAAAATTTATAAATAATATCTGCACCCCCTTTAATGCGAGTATAATTGAAATATAATATATAAATATAATTTTATATTGGCTAGTAATGTAAAGATATTTACTATTGGTTCGGACCCCCTTAACCCCTTCCCCCCACTTGGTCGCTCAGTGAAATTAGCTTAAAAAATACACTAGTGTGGTGACACTTCCAAGATTAAAATCCTTATTGCAGACGTACAAAATATTGTTGAGTATTAAAGAACGAATTACTTCATTAAGAGAAATGATTAACTTGAAGATCATTTAGTGTTTAACCCATTAAAAAATGTAGGTATTGAAGGATATGTAAAACTCTGAACCTATCCAGAGTACAATAAACAGATCGGTGTTGACGCTTTCCTCTGTAGTTCCTTAATAAGCTCTTCTATACTATGATACTTTCGATTTATGTTTGTATTCTTTTGAACTAAATAGATATAAAGTATTTAGATTAAAAGTATTATATTAGATTTAGTTTGAAATATCATTAAAATTTACCTTTAAATATTTGGGTTAAAAATGTTTTAAAAATAATATTTATTTTCAGAGACATTTGCATTTTATATCATGTAAACGTTTCACCTCATATTATTCCACGCTAATTCTCACATCAAAATTATAATAACATTTTTATTTATTCTTAAAAGTTTCTACCATTAAAATAATAAAAAATGTCATCTTTCATAAAATATTTATTATTATTATTATTATTATTATTATTATTATTATTATTATTATTAAAAATGGTAAATTAGTAACATTTTTATAAGACACTTTTCACAAATGTTTAATGATATCTCAGGTGATTCCTAATTACATTTAGTTTCGGAATTTTGGCCTGAGGCTCAGAGACGTTTCCTTTAAAGAATAGTTGAACCCACGAAAACCATGCCAATTGATGCCATCAGCGTCGGAAGCGTAGTTTCCTTCGTATTGAAACCCATTTAAGTTGGATCTGAGGCAATTTTTATACCACCATGCACCACGAAATAGCTCTGCACACCTTCTCTTCGCATCTGTGTCGTTCTCTTGATCTTTCGTTGAAAACTTTTGACCGTTGTGAACGGAAAATGAATCTCCGGCATTGCCTGAATATTCCCTAAATCCAGGAGGTATTTGGATGTTATATCTCCTACGTAAAAGTGATCGTACATGGCCCAACGCTTTTTCCCCTCGAAGTCTTCAAGGTCTACCCTCAATTCCATCAGAGTGTTACTAACGAGAGCGTGAATATTATCGAGACCGAGCCAAAATTCTCCATTCAGGTTTCCGAAACCAAGTTGGTACTCCACCCACTTCCGAAAGAAATTTTCTCTCTCTGGAAGAGCCTCTCGATGTGAATCACCGTCCATCCACCTCCGTCAGTAGTTTGGTCGCACAAAACAGAAACGGGTCGGGTTTCAATACTGAAAGGGTACACTGTTCGAATTCCGGACTCCTTGTCACCAACGTTAAAAATATCTTCACAATTACGAGGACGTTTGGGAATTTTAATCAAGTTGGCGGTCCGCTTTTCGATTGAATGCAATTGACTTTTCATTCCGAGCAAGAAAGAATTCTTTACGGAGTTCTCACAAAGCGCCAGAGTTTGAGACACGCAAAAGGAGAGAATCCAATCTCTTCAAAAGGTTGTAAAGTCCCGTCACCTTTGAATCAATAATGTCTCCATAAGAGACTCTGTTCAATAATCCAAAGATCATCAAAGTTATCAGAGGGTTTGATTCAACCATCTTTTCTCTTCTTGTTGAATCTGCTCTTCAAATGACTTCTAGTAGCTACTTTTGAAAAACCTTCTCTTTTATACATTTTTATCCACCCTATCATTCATCTATATCTCTCGAAACATCCGGAGTTTTGGGGGCGTACCTAAGTCTAGATTATTTTTCTTTCCTGTTTAGCACATTTTTGAAATCCAAATGAGGTCGTTTGAAAAGGAAATTACTCACGGCAGATGCATTCTCATTTCCTGTTTTGATTTCCCTCTTCTGGTTAATTATCTCATATAGGACAAAATTGAGTTTCTTATAATGAATTTAGTCTTATATGCTGTTTTAGATTAGGTTCTGTCCTTTTAAGCTTTTTAATTAAATTAAAATTGGTATAAAATTTTTAACGTTTAATTTATTTACTTGCATCAGTAGTATAGCCGAAAAGGGGAGAGTGCAAGAATGTTGCAAGTTATTATGTTGTTGCAAAGGGGGTGGGGTTGCAAAAATTAAAAAAAAAAAAAAGAAAAAATTCCCCAAAGGGGGGATGCTGCAGGTGCAACAAGGAAAACTTGGAGGCGGCGTTATCCCCCAAGAGAAAGAAGGAGGAGAGAAAGGAGGAGGAGAGGTGTTCACCTGGCAGGAGCCAAGTGCACATTAAGACTTCAGCCGAGTAGGCGTTGTTTTATAGGCTCCTAATCAGCCAGTTGGCGTAAATGGCTTGAGTTGCCAGATACCGCGATACCATTGTATACATTATTATAGACTCCTAATCAGCCAGTTGGCTGTAAATGGCTTGAGTTGCCAGATACCTCTTTTTAGCAGTATTATTGTATACATTATTATATACGCCTAATCAGCCAGTTGGCTGTAAATGGCTTGAGTTGCCAGATAGCGCCATGTATTCTCTAATCGAAGACTGAGTTGCCAGATACCATTGTATACATTTATAGACTCCTAATCAGCCAGTTGGCTTAGAAGGCTTAAATATTGCCAGATACCGCAATACCGTTGTATGCATTATTATATTTCTTAAAAGAATACCGGTAGTAGAAGGCATAACAATTAAGTAAAACAACATTGCATCATTCTGTTTATTATAAATATATAGAAAATAAATATACATTTGAGGAATATGCATATAACAGTACAGGAAATATACACACAATTATGGATATATATAAAATAAAATATACATTTCAAATAAATATACACTTCAATAGAAATATGTACATAACAGTACAGGAGAAATATCACGCAAAATATATATATATATATATATAAACACAATCAGAAATATGCGTATAATCAGTACAGGAGAAATGTCAAGCAAAATATAAATACAATTCACTTTTTTTTCAAAATACTAAACTCGGTCTTAATCGAGTTTACAATTACATCATTATTGCTCTGCATTACGCAGTATATGCGGCTTAATAATATTTCACCGCTTAAAGTATAGGGAAACCTGTATTCGATATGAAGGGCTTTCATATCGTTCAGTACTATTTTTGTTCCCACTTTACAACCGGTTGGTAAGTCATCTTTAAACACGTCTAGAATACAATCAAAAGCACGCACAAAGAGTTCATCGTTAGCTACATTATTAAACACAAGTTTATAAAACGCTTTTCCAATCGAGGGTTTATTTCTACCGACTCGAGCTTTTCAATCGTGAACTCACTCAACATAGCGGCAATTGAAATAATCTTCTAAATCGTTACGACAACTGCGCGTTATATAAAGAAATAGTTCTTCAGGGTGAACGGTGTAGGTGAGCTCAGCCTTGTACCGATCAATTGCTTTGTACCAAAGTTCATGGTATTTCAAAGAGTCTAAACTTTTTAAATAAACGTCCAGCTCTAGACCATTCTCACCAGCCCTACACTCGGTAAACCCATCGAGCAGAGCGTGTAGCGTATTCAAGTACTGTATCAAAATAAAGCATGTCCGTAACACGCGCGTCTAATATAGGTTTCAGTTTACGGAATCCGACGATTTCAAACATTCTGTCGAGGATGAAACGGTTTCGCGTAGGAATAAGAGCGTTATTATCAGAAGCATTCTTCCACATCAGCCGTATATCAATGCACGGCCGATCGTTATTTATACACAACGTACATACAACGGCGTATGAGGGTGCGTCACTAATCTGCTCTCTTCTTGTACCTACGTTAGCAGGTATTTTATAACGATCTTCACTCCACTTCTCAACTATCACAAAGATTCTATTCATCTCCTCGATACTTAAATAAACCCGTTTGTTTGTCGGTCTACATTCCGTTTCCAGTACATAGCTAATGGTACCGGAATTACGCCTGAACACGCGCAACGATTTCGTCACGGACACATCGTACGAGGCGTTGAGAATGCTGCTCAAAGGAAGTTCCATCGTATTCGAGGAGCGCACGTCCACTCGGCTCAAGCTCTGAGATAACTATGAGCCGTGTGAGGCACGCAGGTAGGCAGGAATGGTTCGACGGGCGGCTGACTCGATGATACGTGAATGGGCTTGTTCCGCGAGTCGAATTGTTGTACCGGTACAAGAATATCACTACCAGCCTACGCACCAGACAGTTTGGATAAGAACTAGGAACATTTTATGTTTTACTAAACATCTCCACACTCCGGCGCACTATTTGAGAGGAACATATGTTCATATTTTTCCTTTCTGCCCATCAAACGATACTCGTCTCTAAACTCTGTTAAAAATTCACGCAGGGCACTAGCCACAACCTCACTACGAACCTCATCATGATATACGTTAATATAGTGATAAAAATACTTAAGATTGTCCATGATCACGAGATTCACATTTTCAGTCGTAGGGTATGAGTAATCGACATGGTGTAGCATGACGTAATACCGCTTGTCACACCACCCATCAGCAAGACTCATTATCCATACCTGCTGCTTCTCTTCTGCACGCGTTGTTTCTTTTACTTCACGGTGTATGTGAGACTTTATAAAGTTTAGCTCTGCAGTATACTTCAGCACATCGTCTGTGCAACGAAAGCCTTCAACGGTCTCACCAGAACATCCGTAGAGTATTTGTACATCTTGGAACTTCGCACAATCCAATGTGTTTTTAAAAGAGGCAATAGGAAGTTTTTCGGTATCCACCACATCCTGGCACTTTACTGAATACCATTTCGTAAACGTTGTACAAGCAATATTAAAGGTAGCCATTTGAATACACGTCTGATCTGAATACACGTCTGATCTCTCGGGCTTACTGCGGTCGACTGACCACGCAGGGACTCCCAGATAGTAGCATGACTCACGGTCTTACAGTGGGCGGAGCTTAGAACTTTCACCTACACACACACACACACACACACACACACAACAAAGGAGAAAGTGAAACGCTATTTGAAACATGATTTATTTAATAAACGAGATATTCAAGTTATATATATTTACAAATACGATTTAATAAACGAGATATCAAGTTATATATATATATATTATATATATATATATATATATATATATATATATATTTACAAATAGATACGATTATATACAAGACGTGTGAGTTAGAAGCATCATTGGTATCCAAAGGGTACGGTATCATAGGTACCAGGTAACTGGTAACGTTTCCTATAGGTGTTACGGCACACCATCGTACCCCTAAGTTCCTTCACGCCCCCCAGCTTCTGCGCCCGAAAATTGTGGGTGCCTACAATTAGTTGGGGAGGTTGTTCATCCAAACATACTAGATCCTTCAACGACTCAAAGTTAACAACCTCCCGATTCGCATGGTTGAGCGTAATACCCTTTGCCTTCACGATATATTTCATTTCCTCCCCCACCCTGACCCGTACCCCATAAGTCTTAGGTCCTGTTGAGGCAAAAGAGTCGGCGTATGCGTTGTCCCCATACTCATCCTTGATCTCATCAGTGAGCTCGCCGAGGAACTCCCCAATAGTGGGCATGTATTCACCCTCCCTCTCTGTGAATATCACGCTATCTGTATCGGCATACAATACTCTCCGCCCAAGAGAATGCAATAGACCCCAAAGTTTTATACGGGCGTAGGCTGTTGTGAAGCTGGCCACAGGTATGTTTGTAACCCTTGAGGTATCTGTGGCAAATTCAGTGTTGTTGTACTTTATTACGTAAGTATTACCTACATTTACGATCTCCATGACCTCTTTATCGGGGGCATTGGCATAATCCCAGACATCGCTATAACTTTGTGCCAAATGAATGCTCCCTCTGACGGTATTCTGCGCAAATTTTCCCCATAGACTGTTTAGACACAACTTTGCACTAAAGCGCTTGCCAGGATTCTTTACAATTTGGACACGATCAAGTTGTATACCTTCGCGGTCGCGGTAACGTTGAATATAGGCAGACTTTTCATCTTCGGTATCAACTCCTCGCGGATACCCTGATGCCTCAACCTTATCCTTCAAAAAGGTGTTTATATATGGTGTGAAAAGGTTGGGTAGCTTCTGAAACCTCCACACCTCATGTATCTTCAGTATTCTATAACCATGGCGCACGGCTAGTGGTTGGGTATATGGTTACATTCGCCGTTATCCTCTTCCGCGCACTTCATGCACAGGGGAAACATGAGCTTGTCGTCGATAACGACAGGTAAGATCGGCATCCATAAATTGCGTGGGGGAGTACGTCTACGAAAGAGAGCCCAAAGTAACGATCATTCAAATTTTTTGAAAATTCATTGATGGAGGTAGGCTAGGTCCCACCAGTTTCTCAGGAGCGCCCACGGGGTACGGATTGCTCTTCATCACGTATGGGTATAAAGAACAGAAATCGTAGTAATGGAGCTTCACGCCCTCCGTAGGTGGGAAGTATAGTCTGAAAGGATTTGTACGTCCTCCAAACAAGCTATCACCACATTTGAGAGGATCCAGCACCATTGAACGCTTGATCGCTTTTTTTCCTCACGGTACACCTCGTCTGTCTCCATCCGTGCATCATATTCATGCTCCCACAAGACTTTGTGAGTGAACTGTGATCCTATAAGTTGATCGCGGGTGCGGGTCGATGCAAGACAGTCGGCAGGAGACCTACCGTGGATATCTCCGGTGACTCCGCACTCAGGACGGGGGCATCCATGCCACCAGCAACCGTTAAAGGAGTACACAGTCTTCACACCAGTGACACGGTTTTCACTTAACCCATCAACCCAAAAAACACGTCCATTAATCTTAATGGGTACTTCACCCGTGTTGCGGGCGTGCTTTATGTATACACCTGTCTGTTGCTGTAGGTGTATGAGCCAGTAAATAGCCTTGTGCCCGTAACTGCGGGGATTGTTTCGGTGAATAATGGCTAAGGTGTCTTTCGGCATGAAGTTATTCTTGAACACCGTAAAACATAATGATGCGATGGTGGTTGCGACTTGCAGTGGATCGCATTTGAAACGGGCTATGTACATCCTTCTAAAGGCCTGGAAACATACTCTAAGCACGCGCACATCATTCACGCAATAACGCTCACATTCATGCATATATTATAAGGGTTACTTTCATTAAAACTGTCGTAGTATCGATCAAAGTCTTCACGTTCATCCATACAGTCAAAATAATGTTTGGGGGGTGGTGGGCCTACGTAGTTTAAAGTCTCGCTGGTGAGGAAAGTGTATGGGAAGTATCCTTTGGAAACTTCAGCTGCTACTCCCATCACCTTGGGTAGCTTTGCTAATTTACAAGGTGTGAATAATAAAGTATCTTTAAATTGTACATTGCCTCTTATCTGCATCTGTATTAATTTGTTGCCTCTTTTCAATGGATCACCTGTAAATATCTCAGAGGATTCGTGTTCAAGCAACTCCTTATAAAGGAACTGCGTGTCAAACTTTGCCCCGTTATGGGCGAGAATATACACAGTCATTTTTTTGAACTTGTCGGCTAACTTGACAATATAGGACACAAATAGTTTCACAGGACTATCGCTGACATTCGTTTTAAAAACGTTTGTCCGTTTACCACATTTGGGGCACTCGTCACATTCGATATCCATACACTCATCACAGATAGTCTGGCTCACAAGTAAATGTGGAATTACCTCTTTGGTTTCAGCGTTCGTATATGTTTCTATATCGTAGTATACAGTTATACAAGGGTTATTTTTAGGCTTAGCATCTTTCATATAACATACATGCTTTACTCCATCCGCCTTATATTCCTCCTGGCATGTAGGACAGTGAATTACGTCACACTTGTGCTTAAATTTTCCCCAATTATCCATTGTGTGAAACATACCACATTCACAGATTCTCATTTTCCTGCACGTGCCAATTGATTTATGGAAATCAAAACAGCTATTATTGAAAAATGTGCGTCTACACACATCACAGTCTCTCTTCTCAGCTTCAACTACACGGCTTTCACATTTGGTGCTTTTACACTGCTCACATACCATGTGACATTCTTTACAATGTCTCACTATATCATCCGCAAACTCGAGGCACCCCTTACACAAATCATGATGTCTCCCATATTTTCGACTTTTGTCATAACTCGCGTAAAGCCACCTTATATTACGGATGGGGAGATACGTTGTCCCTGACAATCCTAAAATAAGTAGGGGCCTTGTACGATCTCTCACACAGCTTTTAAAAACATACACAGTCCTACGACGATCATCCAACCCAAACACAACTATGCGGACATTCATTTCCTGTTCTACCCTTCTCAGCTCTTCAGGACCCATATTACAGTCAAATTCAAGTTCACAGTCTACAGCTAGTTTACGGGCACGCTCCACGACTGTAGGCAACCAAATTTTTTGAGTTCGTGTATTTTGTACAGTAAACATACGTGCTAAGAGTACTGCTATAAAGCCGCAACCACGATCGACGTTTATATGCCGTCTATAAATAGCTTGAGAATTGAAGTTAAGAGTATACGGTATGGCACTATGACCCGCAACACGGTATACATGGTCAATATTTACCGTGAAGTTGTCCATATTGAAGGCTATACTACTTTGGGCGGCTTGCATTATACGCCCTAATATATATTCTACATCTTCAGCCGCCAAACGTCTAAATGGCACTATCACCCAATAATCGTCTACATCACCGTCATCTGACCCGAATCCAAAGGACAGACTCGTCCTGACTTCACGCTCGTCACGATTCTGAAGAGCAAACTCTATAATATGCTCTACAACCCGGCGTAGTCCGCGCTCAATTCCACTGCTATACATGACTCTAGGGTCGACCCTGACTCTATACCGATTTCTAGTCAAGGCTGGGGTGGGGGCTGCGGATCGCACCAATTCCAGCGTTATACCATCCTCAACAGAACGGGGGGCGGATGAATTAGTGGATATATTAGCGGAAGGTGCTGCTGATGGGGGCCCTGTTGCGTAGGAGGTTGAGGTTGGGGCTCTATTATTGTAGACTTAACAGAACGGGGGGCGGCGGATGAATAAGGGGATATATTAGGTGCTGCTGGGGTGTTGTTGCGTAAGAGGTTGAGGGTTGGGGATCTATTACCGCTGCAACAGACGCGTATTTCGGTCGCTTTATACCTGACGTGGGTCTCATACCTCCGCTTTGGACGTGTTACCGGTATCGCTGGTGAGGGTTCAGGGGAGGAGATCACAACTACACTGTCGTCGAGGTCATCCGTAATGATGGGCTGCTCTACCTCATCGTCATTCACGGTTCTGTGGGAGAAGAAATATAAGGATCAGCACTCAAAATTTGTAATATTTTGTAAATGACTCACTTAGGAGTGTGACGTGTTAGAAATGGACTCTGTAGAAAAATTCAGATTCACGAGCCCATCCACATGTATTATATCTGGACCTACAGGATGTGGTAAAACTGTGTTTATGCTTAAAATCATTAAAGAAAAGGGAGATGTTCTCGAAATTTGTGCATAAAGTTATATGGTGCTATTCGACGTATCAATCAGTGTTCAACGAGTACCAAGATGATATTTTGTTCCACAAAGGCGTATATGACGTTAATTCGTTAAAGGGAAATGAACATACAATCATTGTAATTGACGATCTCATGTTGGAGATGGATAAAACGTTTGCCGAGACATTTACAGTATTCTCCCACCATCTTAACATAAGCGTGTTCTTCATCAATCAGAATCTATTTTTCAAAAATAGATACATGCGCGATGTGTCGTTAAATACGCAATATCTAGTCTTATTCGCGCAACGTAGAGATGTATCACAAATTGGGGTATTAGCCAATCAAATGTTCCCGAATCAGCGTAAGGAGTTTTTGGAAGTTTATAAAGAAGCTACAAGCACGCGTTACGGATATTTGCTTTGCGACCTTCATCCGCGAAACACGTTTAGAGTGCTTCTGCGAACGAATATATTTCCAAACGAGCCTGAAACGGTGTATATTCCAGAATGACAAAGAGACTAAAGAAATACCGTGAATTAATAAAAATCTATCATCGACTGCCCGGGCAATGCAGCAGATGTTTATTAAAAATATCGATGCCGACTTTTTAAAATGCATTGTGAAATCTGTCTTAACGTTATAAATTGCAATGTATCAATGAAAACCCATCAGAAGGCTCGCCTACGCCGCTACAAGAACATAATACGTGCACTCGCTCGTAAAAGCCAAACTGTAGCGAAGAAAAAACGAATTATTGTACAAACAGGAGGGTCATTTCTCCCCATCTTATTTTCAGTTTTGGGTCCTTTACTGACTAGATTAATATAATGAAGAAAGTGGTAGTGATTCCCCACGAGGTGTACGCCTCACTGCAAAGGAATCCAGACACGTATCTAGATCCCCGTAAAAGCAGACTTAAAAGAATGGAAAGCGAATTGTTAGCCCTATTAAACAGTGAAAAAACACCTGATGAGAAAAGAATCTTATACCAAGAAGCTCTGCAGAAATTTCTTCACGAGTACGAAAATTATAAGAGCCCTACAGAGATTCCTGTGGTTATTAGGCACAGCACGGGGGACGATGGCGACATAGGATCTGTACCCGACGACACAGCTGACCAACCAAAAAGATTAGCCACACAACATATCGAACATGTATTAAAAAATACCCTCCCACTTACATTGAGGAGTAAAGGCTTAAGTCTTTATAATCTATTGAATGAGGATCCCGCCATACAATGGACCGATACAGGGGAGATCATTGTGGAAGGATCAAAGGTACAGGGATCGAATATCGTAGACATTGTCCATGATCTGGTGAGAAAGTGGGATAGGCCATCACCATCAGGATGGAAGCATATTAAAGCAAGACTACAACAAATAAATGTCCCTAAAACGTTGATAGGAAATCTGAACAGGTTAAAAGACTTGGAACATGCAACGCCTGTGACACAATTGAAGGCGCCGTCACCCCGGCGGTAACACCTTTGAAGAGGAGCAAGAAGAGGTTAAACCAACCCTACCCACGTGCCTCTAAAATACGCAAATGGCTAACGTATTAACTAAACGCTATTATGACATTTCTACCCCATCCTCTTACGGCGGCGTAGATAGACTGTACAGTGTTTACGGAGTAGGAAAAAAAGATGTTGAAAGATTTTTGAGGGAGCAGGACGCTTATACGCTTCATAAGCCTGTGAGAAAAAGGTTTAAAACAGCCAAGACAACGGCTTCCTCGATTGATTCTATTTGGCAAGCAGATTTAACAGACATGCAAAGATATTCTGTGTATAACGATGGTTACCGCTACATTCTATTCATAATAGACGTATTCTCTAGATATCTGTGGCTAGTTCCTCTGAAAAATAAATCACCTGAAACAGTTGCTAAAGCCACCAAAACGCTAATGTTAAAAGAAAACAGGGTTCCTGGCTATTTTTGTACGGATATGGGGAAGGAATTTATAGGCCGTGCTTTTCAGAACATGTTGACAGAGTTTAATATCAGCTATTACACAACCAATTCTATACGTAAGGCTTCTTTAGCTGAAAGAGTTCAGCGCACCATAAAGGAAAGCATGCACCGTTATTTTACACCATTGGCATCATCCTACAACCGCTCACACCATCGCACGATTGGGACAACACCTAACGAAGTTTTAGAAAGAGGTACGCTCCCGAGGAGAGATGGAACACCACCACCACCACCACCACACTCTGCGCGCTTCAAAATCAATGATTATGTAAGGCTGTCGCGTTCGGGGAATAAATTCGCAAAGGGTTTTGAGCAAGGATGGACACGCGAGATTTTTAAAGTTAGGGCTGTGAGACCTAAAGGTGAGATAATGATGTATTACATTGAAGATTTGAATGGGGAAGAAATCTTAGGAGGCTTTTACCGCGAGGAATTGCAGAAAGTTGCGTTTAATTTAGGAAAAAATGTGTTTAAAATTGAGAAAATTTTAGGAAGCAAAGGTTCAGGAAAGAGAAAAATGTACCTGGTGAAATGGCTAGGGTACCCAGAAAGCTTCAACACCTATATAAAAGCTGATGCAATAATGAAGCTTAAATAGTATGCAACATGGCTCCTAACCATTTCTACGTCACACTCCCGTCCTCCTCGTCCCTGTCTGTACACCTAACAACACACTAGCCAACTTTGTAACAGAACTCCATGGGCACATTGAATTGGGTCGTGATTCGTATGAGGTGGGGATATGCGAAATTCAGCTGGACACCGTCTTTTTAAATATTGAACATAAAGAAACCGTTTTTACGATTCTTAGAGACATTGACGAGTGTGAAAAAGCTGGGGTAGCTATGGATGAAACTATGCGCATCGCTCGGACTAAGATTGCACGGTATTACAGTACAGAAGTAAGACTAGGGCCGGGTCAATATGGTTCGGCCGAGGATGTTGTGAGAGGCTTAAACGTAAGTTTAAGAAACTCAAACCTTACGAATGATTTAGTATATGAAATCGTAAACAACCCTGCACATACACTAATCCTAAAATCAAAGACTAACAGACGTCTTAAAGAACATAGAAAGTTCAAAATTCTATCCAACGGCCGATATAGCGCAGCCTTCCAAAGAGACACATTTCACGAGACACAGTATAACTTGTCCAGATTAATGTATCAATTGAAGATGGAGAAATTGGCTGAAAGGTCCCCAGACATGTGCTATATTTACAGTAATATAGTGGAGCACCAGTTTGTTGGGGATACCCAGGCACGCCTGCTGCGCATTGCTCACATCCCCAACCATAGAGGAAGGAGTTTGAGTATTACATATGACAGACCCCATTATGTGAATGTCGCAACTAATTTAATAACCAATATCACAATATATATAAGAACGATTGAGGGCGAAAACTTCCCATTCGGTAACGGGAGCTTAACAGTGAAGCTACACTTTCGACGCACTGAGTTATAATGGATAGAAAGCCTTTCACCGTCTATCGAGGGATGCGATACCAGCGCGGTAGTGGACTTGGATCCATTTTTTCATCCATACTACGTACGGCTGTTCCTTTGCTGAAGAGGGGTGCCAGATACCTTGGAAGGAAAGCGCTACAATCAGGCCTTAACACTGCAGAAGACATATTGGCCGGGGCTAAACCTAAAGAAGCTCTAAAAAAACATTTAAAGCGTACACGGAACGAAATCATCAAAGATGCAAAGAGAAAAATGCGTGGTGGCGGGAAGAAGAAGAGGGCTCCCCGGAAGAAGAAGGGGTCACGTGGTATTAAACGTAAAAGGCTATCAAAAAAGAAATGCTGTAAGCGAATGAAACCTATGGTTGACCACTTTTTTGACTGATATAAGCTAAGGACATTGATCTCATGAATCATAGTTTGTTTACCACTTGTCGAGAGAGGAGTCACTATTTCGCCATGGCACGCTTCATCCACCCATGTAGTTCACAATGCTGTAAATCGGAGCTGTCCCTTTTTGAGCTCCCGCCAACCCAAGTTTCTATTGAGCACAGTGACTTTATTACAATTAACCCTTTAAACACAATTAGTTCCCCGAGTGCACCTATAGAATTCGTGATACCCAGCTCAGGTCCTTACTTTTTTGATCCAAGCTGTGTGCACATGTACGCTAAGCTACGTATAGCCCATTCTGATGGAACGGTCTGCGATGACAAATATGCTGTATACCCTGAAACAAACTTTCTGCACGCCATATTCAACCAGTGTGACGTATATTTAAATCAGACCAACATATCGGCAGGCACGGGGTACTATCATCTACGAGCCTATTTGGAAAATGTCCTCAACTTTTCCAAAGAAGCGAAGGCTACCTTTTTAAGTGCGGAGGGATATTATCAAACTAAAGATGAAAATAGTATAAAGGACAAATTTAAAAATTCTAAAAAGAAAATATACGAGTGTTTTGGACGGTTGCACACAGATTTCACTTTCCAGGAGAAGTTGCTTGTGAACGGGGTGGATATGAAAATAAAGCTCACCCGCACGAGTCCTGAGATCTGCTTAAATCTGGATGCGAATCAAGAAGAGGGTGCAAAGCCCGTTGTGGTTCACATTATGGACACATACCTCCGCGTACGGCGAGTGAAATTAAGTTCACCAAAACAACTAGAAATTGAGAAAAATTTACTAAACGCTACAGTGAAATATCCTATTAACAGAGTGCAGATCAAACTATATACGGTTCCTGCAGGGTTGGCATCGAAGCAGATAGAAAACATTGCCCTGGGAAATCTTCCTAAAAGGATATTAATCGGCATGCAGGACCACGCTTCGGTGAATGGAAAATATAAAAAGAGTGCCTTTAAATTCGAGAATTTCGGACTTAAAAATATAACTCTATACGTTAATGGCACTGCTTTGGGTGGAACAATGGGTACGGACTATTCATCAGACGCTGTGTTACCGCTTTGTGCCAGAGCCTATAGTAATCTGACCCATATTGCAGGTGATTGTGATGAGCTTGGTAATGGGGTAACGCAGGAAGAATTCATTGATCAATTTAACCTTTATCCGTTTGACATTACACCTGACTTATCTGCTAGCGTAAATACCCATTTAACCCCACAGCAGAGCGGAAACATCTCAGTGCGGCTGGAATTCGCCAAGCCTATAGACGCTCCTATTAGTGTACTAGTATATCTCGAATCGCAAGCCCTAATAGAAGTAGATAGATTTAGAAGCGTTATCACTGACTTTTAAAATGGATGCTAATACACTTCAGAAAGTAATGGAGCGAGTCACACGTTCCAAATTTATCGGCGTGTTTGCGAAGAATGAAACATTGAGTTTGCCAAGTACGCGAGAATGCGGTAGTCTTATTGTGAACACAGACATCATCGGTAATGAAGGGATTCACTGGATCGCTGTCTATTTTAAAAATAGACAGCGCCTGTACTATTTTGATTCACTCGGTACTCAACCCTGGAGTGACCCTATTATTGTAAAATTTCTCGCTCAGTTACATATTCCCGAAGTTGTGTGGACCCCATTTCGCATGCAAGGATATTTTACTAATGTTTGCGGAATGTACTGCGTCTCATTTCTCATGCATATGTCAAATGATAAAGAATTTATAAATTTTTTAAATTTATTTGACCCGTGTCACACTCGCCGAAACGATGAAATGGTATGCAGACAGATAAAAAACCGTTTTCCAATTGTACGTACTCGTTGTATATTATAATGTTTTTGTTCGTATATTTGTAACGATATATTCTGTAGTTGTTTATTGTACTGATTTCTTTCATTTAATAAATTTATGAAAATATATTGTGTCTTCTTATCCCAAAAAGATCGAAAAACACTTACATTATTTCGGTGTGACATTGTTGACTGATCAGTATATCCTCCCTATTCCGAGATTCTTCAAAAGATTGTATAACACGTGTCAAATCCTCATCGGACCTTAAAGGAATAATGCTTTTAAAACATATACAGAGTATACAGACAGATCCCCATTATGTGAAGATATCTTTGGTTCGAGGAATAACATTGAATGCCATAAAAATTTCGATTTTAGCATAATGGGGATAACCAAATAACATTGATTGACATTTTTGGCGAGTATCTATTTGACGAGATACTACAACTCTCCATATATATATAAAATTCTAATTATAGACACTTACATTTCTATGGTAGTCCCTTGCGTCGGTTGTAAGGAGCGTCACTGCAAATATCTTCTACGGTTTGCGTTGAAAATAATTCGCCACGGTCAATCGCATTGAAAAGACTAATTGCGGTTAATGCTGCAGTATCACGTTCTTCATACAATTCCGGGGAGACGTACAGGTCCATGGTGGAGGATGTGTGACATTGTTGACTGTTCAGTATATCCCCCGTATTCCGAGATTCTTCAAAAGATTGTATAACACGTGTCAAATCCTCATCGGACCTTAAAGGAATAATGCTTTTAAAACATATACAGAGTATACAGACAGATCCCCATTATGTGAAGATATCTTTGGTTCGAGGAATAACATTGAATGCCATAAAATTTCGATTTTAGCATAATGGGGTAACAAAATAACATTGATTGACATTTTTGGCGAGTATCTATTTGACGAGATACTACACCCCATCCATATATAAATTCTAATTATAGACACTTACATTTCTATGGTAGTCCCTTGCGTCGGATTGTAAGGAGCGTCACTGCACATGTCTTCTACGGTTTGCGTTGTAAATAATTCATCACGGTCAACCGCATTAAAAAGGCTAATTGTCGTTAATGCTGCAGTATCACTCTCTTCATACAAGTCTGGGGAGACGTACAGGTCCATGGTGGAGGGAATGATTATTCACTGACGCGAAAATAGCTACTGTTACTCCAAACTGAAAAATATCCCCTTTTATATGCACAATCGCCAAGCTCCGCCCCAAAAGACCAGATGTTCGTAGTGATTGGCTGCCGATGTAGCTGGGTGGAGCTATGACGTGTACCAATCCGCTATAACGGGACCGGACGAGTAACATATATATATTTTCACCAATAGATTTAATGCTCGTATTCTCCTTTGAAAATTATTTGGTGATTCGTATAGAACTTTTGATACTGATTCCAAATATGGTTTCAGAATTTTTCTATCACCCATAGTTTTCGAGAAAATATTTACTCAGATTTTCCCGCATCATTAGTCACTAATGTAATCGAGAGGTATAAAGAAATATATCCTAATTATATTTTAAAAGAACATTCGGTTTCAACGTTAAACTGTGGGTCTAAGGTGGGGTGAAAACCTTTCCAATTGCGCTAGGGGACAATTATTTGGTGTTTCATTTTGGCACTGAGTCAGGTTTCAGAATTTTCTAATGTTAAACTGTGGGTCTAAGGTGGGGTGAAAACCTTTCCAATTGCGCTAGGGGACAATTATTTGGTGTTTCTTTTTGGCACTGAGTCAGGTTTCAGAATTTTCTAATGTTAAACTGTGGGTCTAAGGTGGGGTGAAAACCTTTCCAATTGCGCTAGGGGAACAATTATTTGGTGTTTCTTTTTTGGCACTGAGTCAGGTTTCAGAATTTTCTAATGTTAAACTGTGGGTCTAAGGTGGGGTGAAAACCTTTCCAATTGCGCTAGGGGACAATTATTTGGTGTTTCTTATAAAACTTTGGTACAAAGCAATTGATCGGTACAAGGCTGAGCTCACCTACACCGTTCACCCTGAAGAACTATTTCTTTATATAACGCGCAGTTGTCGTAACGATTTAGAAGATTATTTCAATTGCCGCTATGTTGAGTGAGTTCACGATTGAAAAGCTCGAGTCGGTAGAAATAAACCCTCGATTGGAAAAGCGTGTTTATAAACTTGTGTTTAATAATGTAGCTAACGATGAACTCTTTGTGCGTGCTTTTGATTGTATTCTAGACGTATTTAAAGATGACTTACCAACCGGTTGTAAAGTGGGAACAAAAATAGTACTGAACGATATGAAAGCCCTTCATATCGAGTACAGGTTTCCCTATACTTTAAGCGGTGAAATATTATTAAGCCGCATATACTGCGTAATGCAGAGCAATAATGATGTAATTGTAAACTCGTACAAGCATATCCCGTTATTTGAACAAAACTCTCTCTCTCTCTCTCTCTCTCTCTCTCTCTCTCTCTCTCTCTATATATATATATATATATATATATATATATATATATAATTGTGGGCATATCTAAGAAATGGAGTCGAGAGAGGTTTTGTTCAAGCTGTCTATGAGAAAGGTCATTGTGGTCATTCGAGTTGGGCAGATTCTCGGAATTCCTTACCTCTAGCGAATTGAGTTTGGTTAATTTCAACTTTTAATTGAATTGTTTCGTAAATTTTCATATTGTTTCAATTTTTTTCGCATGGAAAGAGACTCGTGTGTTTCGTAAATTTTCATCTCGATGCAACTATATATATATATATATATATATATATATATATATATATATATATATATATATATATACGGGTTTGGGGAATGACGATCGTCGAATTGTTTCAGAAATTTTCAATTCCGTTCGTTTTTCCCCACTGATATTCGAATGTTTATAAACAGAGTTTAATTTGATTCACGTCAGACCATTACTTCGGTCTTATATAATTATTTTAGGATTTATTTCTTGTAATACTTGTGTTACCTTATTTCTATACAATAATGTCTTGAAGTGCTATTGGATATGGGGAAGGAGATTATAAGCCGTGCTTTCAGAACATGTTGAGAGTTTAATATCAGCTATTACACAACCAATTCTATACATAAGGCTTCTTTAGCTGAAAGAGTTCAGATATATGTATATATATATATATATATATATATATATATATATATGTATCATAAGCTGCTTAAAAGACTGTATATATAATTATAGTAAACGAAATAAACTAGTTAACCATAAAATTAATTATTTTCTATTATGAAGTTTTCGAAGGTAAACTATGTTATTTGTTTCGAAAAGTTTAAGTTCAATGAAGTTAATGTTAAATTTGCTTCTAAACTAAAATTAAATGTTATAATATGAAAAATAAATTATATATATATATATATATATATATATATTTTTTTTTCGCATGGAAAGAGACTCGTGTGTTTCGTAAATTTTCATCTCGATGCAACTTAGATATATATATATATATATATATATATATATATATATATATATACGGGTTTGGGGAATGACGATCGTCGAATTGTTTCATAAATTTTCAATTCCGTTCGTTTTTCCCCACTGATATTCGAATGTTTATAAACAGAGTTTAATTGGATTCACGTCAGACCATTACTTCGGTCTTATATAATTATTTTAGGATTTATTTCTTGTAATACTTGTGTTACCTTATTTCTATAAAATAATGTCTTGAAGTGCTATTGGATATGGGGAAGGAGATTATAAGCCGTGCTTTCAGAACATGTTGAGAGTTTAATATCAGCTATTACACAACCAATTCTATACATAAGGCTTCTTTAGCTGAAAGAGTTCAGATATATATATATATTATATATATATATATATATATATATGTATCATAAGCTGCTTAAAAGACTGTATATATAATTATAGTAAACGAAATAAACTAGTTAACCATAAAATTAATTATTTTCTATTATGAAGTTTTCGAAGGTAAACTATGTTATTTGTTTCGAAAAGTTAAAGTTCAATGAAGTTAATGTTAAATTTGCTTCTAAACTAAAATTAAATGTTATAATATGAAAAATAAATAATATATAATATATATATATATATATATTATATATTATATATAATATATATATTTACCTAACATAAGATGTTTAAAAGAATGTGTATATATATATAAATATATAATAATATATATCTAGCAAGAGCAATCCGATCATTGCAAAAAAACTGGAAAGGTATGCAATTAATAAAGGTGTATTTAAACAGAATTTAATTGGAATAACTATCGTCATATTGTGTTACACAATGGATGATTAATATTTCTGGGATACATGGCGCTATCTGGCAAATGAACACATTGCGCTATCTGGCAATTCAGCCAGAATAGAGGCTTATAAAAGACCGCGAAGTTGGTGAAAGACTCATTCCACCTCGGCTCCCAGCCGAGGAAGGACCTCTGGTCCTTCTCTTTCAGGCCCTTTGGTAAAACCCTTAGTGGCCTCTTAGGTTAGGAAAACGAAAATAACTTGGGGGAGAACTCTCTCTCTCTCTCCTTCAGGTGTCTCTCTCTCTCTCTCCTTCAGGCGTCTCTCTCTCTCTCTCTCTCCTTCAGGCGTCTCTCTCTCTCTCTCTCCTTCAGGCGTCTCTCTCTCTCTCCTACAGGTGTCTCTCTCTCCTTCAGGCGTCTCTCTCTCTCCTTCAGGCGTCTCTCTCTCCTTCAGGTGTACCCCTCCCCCCCTTGGCTCAGTCAACTGGCTGATTCAGCCAACTGGCTGATTCTGGCTGATTAGGAGCCTATAAAACAACGCCTACTCGGCTGAAGTCTTAATGTGCACTTGGCTCCTGCCAGGTGAACACCTCTCCTCCTTTCTCTCCTCCTTCCTCTCTGGCCCTTTGGGGGAAATAGCTTGGAGGAGGCCCCCAAGTTGCATGCCCCTTGCAACCTAGGTTGGCAACAAAGGCCAGTACTCTTTTTTTCTTTCTTTTTTTTCTTTTTTTCTTTTTTTCTTTTTTTATTTTTTTTTGCAACCCCCCCCCCCTTTGCAACAACCCCACCCCCTTTGCAACATTACATAATAACCTGCAACATTCTTGCACTCTCCCCTTTTTCGGCTATACTACTGCATCAAATGAGACTTTCCTTTAAGTAGTTCTCGTAAAGTGAGTTTTCTCCATTTATGAAGTTCTCACGCTCGAATGAAAGGAGAGATATTGTTAATTTTTCATTGTATAACCGTACAATGTTCGTAAATATTGTGATGAAACAAATTTTTGCTATTTATTCTATATTAAGTTTGTATCTTATTTCCTCTTTTTAATTCTTTCTTTCTCTTCTTTATTTTATTCATTATAGTTTCTTTGTATTTTATTTAAAATGAGTTACCTGTATAAAGGAGTTACCTATATAAAAGGTGCTTTCTCTAAAAGCAGAACTTATATTATACGTTATTAAACCTGTAATAAGACGTTGGTAGTATTATATATATATATATATATATATACCTTTGGTTACCTTTGGTTAGCTTCCGCCCGAATTGTTCATTCTGACGAAGGTCAAGCTTTTCACTCCACCTTAGACCTACAGTTTAACGTGGAATCCGAACCACGCCCCATCAGCAGCCCAGCGTCTTAACCACTAGGCCACCTAGGGTACCCATTTATCTACCAACCACTTTCTTTATTGTGTGGAAGGATGAACAGCTGGGTTTTGCTGCGCGCCGGCTGCCGTCGGGTCTCGAACCTGGGGCCGATGGATTCGTAGTCAGCGACGCTAACCACTATACCACCGAGGTATATATATATATATATATATATATATATACACACCTCGTTGGTGTTCCGTGTGTTGGTCTCTCTTTACACGAACGTCAAGCTGGTGGCCCCGCCTACGCCTGACTTGTTAGAGTGGCGAGTTGCTTTCTTGCGCTCTCTACCGCACATACCCATGTATGCCCGGCTCATCTTGTACCGACCTGAGCCAGGCATCTCGTCTTCTCCTGAAGACTTTAACTTTGACTCCTGTAACGTTCTCAGGTCCTTTGGAAGCTGGTTAAAAAATCTTGGCTCCCTGACAACGAAGCTATTTTCCTTCAGTTTTGAGGAGATCCCTTGTCGGGCCTTTAATTTGGGAACACTACACATTCTGCCTTTCCTGTTTTCAAGCGTTGTTTGGATGGTAAGTGGGTTTATTTTTAAGTTTGGTACCATTTTTTCGATCATTTTCCGTGTATCTCTCTCTTCTTCTTTCCAGAGAATCCAAATTTAGCTTACGTAGTCTTTCCCAGTAGTTGAGTTATTTGCAACCATCAGTCTTAGCTCTGAAATGTCTCTGCGTTTATAAGCTTCTTCCTTTTTATATGGGGACGTCAACACTGAGCAGTATTCACGTTTTGGTGTGATCAGTGTTTCCAGCAGGGGAATCATTACTGTCTTGTCCCTTCTTTTGAACGTTCTTAGTTCCTGTCCCACGACTCTTTTTGCTTTGTTTATCGCTATCTGATTTTGTGTATCGAATTTCGCATCATCGGTTATTATAACCCTCAAATCGATCGCTTTCGCGCTTCTCTGAATTTCCTGTCTATCTGGAGCATAATATGCAGTCTAAGTCCTTCATTTCTACCATATCTCAAGAACTGAAATTTCTCGGTGTTAAATTCATGTTGTTGTCTTCTGACCACTTGTATATTTTGTTCGTGTCCTTCTGCAACCTCCACTTCATTTGCATCGCTGATTTTTCTGCTGAGCTTTGTATCGTCTGCAAAGGATGTTACATACTGTTGTTGTTTACTCCAACTCCACTGTCTATGTCTGTTAGCATGATAATGAACAGTAGTGGGGCCAGTACTGTACTTTGAGGTGCTGAGCTGCGTACATCCGATTCTGATGATGATATACTTGAATTTTGACGACCTGTAGACGTTACCTGAGGAAGTTGTAGATTCATTTTCCCACTTTACCTGTTTTTCCCATATATTTCATTTTATGTGCTACTGTATTATACCATGATCACATTTGTCGAAAGCTTTAGTAAAATCCGTGTATGCCTTCCAGAGCATCTAGGATATTGTTATAGTGCTCTATAAGTTGTGATACGCATGATTTTCGTGATCGGAATCAGTGCTGATTTTCGGTGAATCTCTCCAGTGTCTCCAAGAATCATAGATTTTCTCTCTAACTATTCTTTTAAATACTTTGGTGAGGTGGGACGTCAATGACACTGGTCTATCGTTCTTTGCTTGAGATGTATCCCTTACTTTATATATAGGGACAATGTTTGCTCGTTTCAAGATGCTCGGTATTTCATCGTGTCTAGGGATCTTCTCCATATCCAGTATAAGGGTGTAGCTATTTCATTTTTACAGTTTTTAATTAATAATGCGTTCAGTTTTCCGGACCTGCAGCTGAATGTGGTTTCATTTGTCCTATAGCCCTCGCTAAATCTTCTTTCGCTACTTCTTATTTTACAGCTTCTCTTCAAAGAATGTATCTATGTTAATTATCGCTTTGACACTTTTTGCAGTACTGAAGACTGATTCATACTGGGCTCTCAATGTTTCAGATATTTCTTTCAGATCATTCTTTAGTTCATTATTTCTTTTCCTTAAGGGCCCGATAGCGGTGCGCGTTTTTGTTATCTTTTTCGCATAGCTATTGAAGTATTTTGGATTTTCCTTTATTGCTTCTACCGCCTTTTCCTCTTCCCTCTCTGTATGGTCCTTAATCAGGGTTTGTATTTCCCTATTGATACGCTCCAGTTTTTCTTTATTACTTTCCTGGCATTATCATCTCTGCAATTGGCTAACTTCTCTCTCTCTCTCTCTCTCTCTCTCTCTCTCTATATATATATATATATATATATATATACAGGGTGTCCCATAAGTCCGGCATCATAGGAAAAATTAAAAAAAAAGGCAAAAAAAAGCTTTTATTTACAGAACGTGCTGAATATGTCCACCATTGTTTTCAATACACAAATTCAGACGTGATACCCAGTCAGCAAGCACACGGTGAATGGTGTCGGGAGTAATGGTGTTACATGACCCAATAATGCGCTGCCGCAAATGTTCAGCACTCCTAATTTTCTCTGCTTATACCAGCGCTTTCAAGTGACCCCAGAGATAAAAATCTAGTAGCGTGAGATCCGGGCTTCTAGCTGGCCATTCCACAGGTCCTCGACGTCCTATCCAATGACCAGGAAATTGTTGGTGCAGGTATTCCCTTACTTGGGTGCTGTAATGCGCAGGAGCGCCGTCTTGCTGGAACCATGTTGGGAAATTTCCTTCTTCGTTCAAGACACTGGGAAATGCTTCTTCCTTGAGCATACGTAGGTAGGTGCCTCCAGTGACATGTTCATCGAAAAAGAGGGGGCCTATGATGCGATCCTTCCAAATGCCACACCATATCATCACCCGAGATGCACCTTGTTCCTTTGAAGAGGTATACCAGTGAGGGTTGTTTTGAGACCAGTACCGGGTGTTCTGTCGATTTACCTCACCATTTCCATAAAAAACAGCCTCGTCACTGAACAGAATGGTGGACGGGAAATTGGCATCCCGAGCATAAGAAAAATATGAATTATGGTTTGTAGAAATAGAAAAATATGAATTTCTCCTATGATGCCGGACTTATGGGACACTCTGTGTATATATATATATATATATATTATATTATATTAGTGATGTAGCGGATGTCATTTTTTTCACATCCGCGGATGCGGATGAGGATGTTTGATTTCAACATCCGCGGATGCGGATGCGGATGTCTACATTTTCGTTATTTTTTAGGATATATTCGAGATTTGTTGTGTTTAACGTATATAATAAGTTATTATATAGAGAGAGCTGTAGCTATAATGTAGTATAATTGATTAATTGTACAATAATTGCTGTACTTTTCTCTGAACATATAAAATAATATCAAGCATCTAACTAATATAGAAATCAATTAGTGAATTCGTCTGCAAAAAATTCGTTATATTTTGTTGAGTTTCAGCCACAATTAGAAACCATAATTGTGTTACCAGGATGCGGGACGTGAACCCAACTCAAATGCACCCCACCGACCTCTTTCCCCAACCTCCACCCTTATAGAAAGAGATCTTTAATTAGCTTGATAACTATTTATATTAAGTTTAAAGTTTTATTAGGCATATTTATAAATGAGTAATTAAAATAAAGTAAACTAAGATGTTCATCGTTTAATGTTCAAACTTAATTATAGGAAGGTTATGCTTAAGGAACATTAATTTTTCTGCCTTTTCTGCTGCCAGTCTGTTTCTCTTTTCATCATATATTAATCCAGCACTGCTAAATAATCTCTCGCTTGGTACGTTTGTTGGAGGACAGGCTAAATGTTTCCTCGCAAGTTTACTCAAGTATGGATAGATATTCTGCGTATTTTTCCACCAACTAATAGGATTGTCACATGCAGCCAGGCGTTTTTCTTGGTGATAGCTCTCGATCATTTTTACTACATCTTTTGACATCGCGTAGGTCTCGTCATTGCTGCTTGACTCAAGAAACTGAGAGACAGATTCTGTGATAGATTTGCTCGTTGAAGGTGTTGGTTCTGTCACTGAAACTTTTATTCTTTTGGTGGGTGGCGAAGCGACAGATTCAAGAGATTGAAGCTCTTCAACTGCTTTGCCAAGTGATGATTTAACTCGTTCTAATGTACTAGGTGAAAATAACTTAGCTTTGTAACGTGGATCTAAGTAGGTTGCAAGAGAGTAACTTCATACAAGAACAGCCTCTCATCTTGTCGCTTGCATCACTTTTGCGCACAATGAACTAGTTCTATTAATATAGTAGAATTTGATAATTTCCGCTTATTAATGACGTTTTATCTCAACGGTCCACATCCGCACGACATCCGCAGTCCAAAGTGCGGATGCGGACGCGGATGCGGATGCGAGCAAATGTGCGGATGTTCCGCGGATGCGGATGCGGATGCGGATGTGACCTGCATCACTAATATATATATATATTTCTTCATAATAAATGAGAAAAGGCATTTTCAGTTGTGGTACTTCCTCAAATTTCGTCATTAATCCGCTTTGTTTTTTGGTTCTTTTCAGGGGCGTGCCCACGATTTTAGAAGGGGGGGGTTTCCATAAGTGAACCTTCGTGCTTGCATGGTTTTCAAAAACACTTATTCGTGTAGGCCTCATACATAATATGACCTGAAAACTCCAACTGAGTGTTGACCTGAAGCAGGCAATGTGGATAATAATAATAATAATAACAATAATAATAATAATAATAATAATAATCATAATAATAAATAATTAATCAATTTAGGATATTAGGGGTGTTTCCGGGCAGCCAGGAAACCCCCCTTGGCAAGCCACTGCTTTTCATCAAAATTTCCCACCCTAAAAACCAAAAGATAATTTCAGTTTCCAATATTCTTCGTAATAATATTATATTTTCTTCATCTACGCCAGGGGTTCTTAACCTGTCGCTCGCGAGCAACATGTTGCTCTTCAAATGGGAAAATGTTGCTCACGAACAAAGCCTGCTTTTCTAATGCAAAGCAAAAAGGATAATATTTTTCCTGAAATTTTTACTGCTGACTTCAAGATAACATTTTCATTCATGGTCGACATTTTTAGCCATTTAAACGACTTAAATCTGAGGTTGCAAGGAAAAAATAATTTTGTTGTTGCCTTATATGAGGAAATTACGGGATTTAAAAAAAACAACTTTTTCAGAGCCAAGTTTCTAAGGAGAATCTTAATCATTTTCCTGAACTTAAAAAATGTTTGGCTGAAACTGCTAGCAACTGTCCATCACTCGTAGTAAAAGCACTCGAAAACATTAGTGACGAGTTCGAAGAGAGGTTCAAACACTTAAAAGAGCATCTACCAAACTTTCAATTATTGACAAACTACATAAATTTCGAGACTGATCATCTGACACAAATTTTCAAACAAGAGGAAATAGCAGCTGCGGAATTAGAACTTATTGATGTTTTTCAATATACCTAAAAATTTTAATTAAGCATTATGAAGTTTGCATGCGTTTAAAGAAATATTTAAATAGTTAAATATTTATCTAATTTAAACTTTAAGTTTAAGTTAAAGGCTTTTTTTTATATATGTTGCTCACTCTCTAATTAAGTGCCAAAAATTTGCTTACTTAAGAAAAAAGGTTAAGAACCCCTGATTCTACGCAAACAATATAAAAAGTATTAATGTCAGTCTTTTATCTCTTGTCTCTGTTCAAATGAATGAAATGGAAAATGAAAATTTTTATTTTAATTCGTCAAAATATCTATTGAAAATAAAGGATTATTTAAATAACTTTATTATATTTTTCATTTTGTTTCGTCTTCATCACCCATTTCTTTCTTCGGCTTTAGTCCGTTTTTACACTAAATTGTGGCAATTGCCAAGAAATTGATGGTTTCTTATTATGATTTATATAATATTGACAATTTATGTTGCAATTGCCTTTATTCACATTTGTTGTTGCATCTCATAAGTGTTTTCCATATTTTAAAGGTAACGATGTACTTCCACCTTATTGGGAAATAATATCTTATTTTTCTCTTATATACATATGATGTTCTAAAATTACAAAGTAAACTTTTGAATGTCTGTCAATCAGTAGTCGAACGTTGTCAACAATGTGTTCAAGTTGAAGGAAGACACTTTGAACATCTAAAATAAACAATTATTGTTGCTTGAAATAAAATTGTTAAATATTGCATAATTTTTGTTCAGATATTGCGTTCATATAAAAGTTTAAGAGGCAATTTCAGAACAACCTGTATATACAGAGAGAGAGAGAGAGTTACAAGGAGTTACAAGGACAAGAAATACCTCAAAAGAGAGAGGTATCAATGGCAACGGGTACCAGGGAAAAATTCCTACACCCTCAAATAGTGTGCAAGATTAGGTCTAGCCTTTCCTTGAACTGATCCACAGGGGAACTGTTCACAACTTCTGAAGGTAGCTATTCTACGTGTCACAGATCTTATAGGTAAAGTAATTCCCATACACAATAGTGCTAAACCGTTTCAAATCCAACTTCCAACCATTGTTGCGGGTTGAGTTATCATTTAAACTAAACATACTTTTATAATCGACATCGTCGACCCCGTGTAAGAGCTTGAAAACCTCGATGAGTTGACCGCGCAGCCTCCGAGTTTCCAGTGATAACAAATTCAAGGCGAGTAAGCGTCGATTATAGCCCATATGCTTAACAGAAGGGATTAACTTTGTGGCCCTCGCCTGGACTCGCTCCAGCCTGTCACTATCTTTCCTGAGGGTGGGCGACCAGAACTGCACAGCCTCCTCCAGGTGCGGCCGAACCAGGGATTTGTACAGAGAGAGCACAACCTCCTTGTTCCGAAATCAAAATTGCCTCCTGATATAACCCAACAGCTTCTGGGCTTTCTTTTCCACCTCTACGCACTGTTTGGTAAACTTATGGTCGCTGCTAATTAGCACACAAAGTCCTTTTCCAAATCAGTGGCCTCGATATTACTCCCCAACATGGAGTAGTCCGACTTGAGATTGGTGTAGCCAATGTGCATGACCTTGCATTTACCCAAGTTAAACGGCATTTACCATTTTGCGGACCACTCTCCTATCCTACGTAGGTCCGCACGCAGTTTCTTGATCGCTTCTGGCGTCCCAATATTGGCCCCAAGCTTGGTGTCATCAGCGAATTTGACGATCGCATCCCGATTCCAAAACCTGAACCCTGAGGAACGCCGCTAGTGACAGAGGGCCAACCCGATATCAATCGCCCGATTCTTCTCGTACTCACTCCACATGACGTGGAAAAACTCGAGCAGGTTGGTGAGACACGACCTATGTCGCCTAAACCCATGTTGGGAGTCCCCAAGCAGCTTGTAGGAATCCAAATGGTCAACGATCCTATCCTCTATCATCCCCTCTAATAATTTACCTCCGACCGAAGTGAGACTAATAGGACGATAGTTTTTTGAACTTTCGTGATCCCCTTTCTTAAAGATAGGGGTCACGTTAGCTTCCATCCAGTCACCAGGCACCTGGCCCGTCTCCAAAGATTTGTTGAAAACTGTAGTCAGGGGGGGAGCCACCTGGTCGCGCACTTCCTGCAAGACCCTGGGGAGGAACTGGTCTGGCCCAGGAGCCTTAAACGCGTTCAGTTTGTCTATTCTATCTGTCGCAGTACATCGAACACTATCCAGGCGAGCACCGTCGTGCCTGACGCCTGGCTCGGGGATGAAGCGGTGTCCTCCCTGGTGAACACGCCCGCAAAGTTCTCATTCAACACATTAGCGATGTCCGCGTCGGAGGTCCGCAGCGCGCCGCTGGGGTCCTTTAACGGGCCTATCATGCTTCTAATGGACTTTCTACTATTAACATAACTGAAGAATTCCTTAGGAAGAGAGAGAGAGAGAGAGAGAGAGAGAGAGAGAGAGAGAGAGAGAGAGAGAGAGAGAGAGTATGTATTTCAATTGAAGAGGCGTTTTACATATTTCAGAATAGACTAATAATACTAAATATGGTTAATAAAATGTTAGTTCTGAAATGCATCAATAACCCAGAGACCAAGTTAACAAATCTCGATAAGTATAAACAGTGATCAAATCTGTATTCAGAAAGTACAACACCACATCCTGCATCAGCATCAGCACCACTGAAGAGGCTTTCTTCTTTTGCTGGTTTTGTTTACTCACCTCAGAGAGGAAGTATGTCTAACACACTATTCGAGAACCTAGTCCTAAAGAAGACAAGTATGTAGATTGTCCTCGTCCGTCCATCCATTCATCTTATTTACTTATGGTTAATTATGGTTGCCTGTTCTGAGTGTTGTGTTATAGACAATTACCAGCGGTTTAGCTATAGTTAAGGTTAATTCCTTCAGTACTCGGGAGTGTAATATCATCAATAAAATGTTCTATTTGTAACTTTGAAGTAATATCATCAATAAAATGTTCTATTTGTAACTTTTATTTTGTAAGATGTAACGCTGTAATGTAAGTATGGCTTGTAACGATGATGTATATTAAGATGATCTAACATAGTGTATTTGGAAATGTATTTAAATACATTTTCACAGTATTCGCAGTATTCAGTATCTAATTTCATTCTTTGTAATGTATCTTGTATTTAGTTACAATCCTCGACAGTATTTAGTATTAAAACATTCAAAAGTATTTACGTCCATCTCTGTCTGTTTATATTGTCCAAGACATTTATTTTGTTTAAATATTCCAATTAGTTCTCCTATAAATCGACACTTTTCAAACCAATGCATATCTATCGATAATTCAGATAATTTTTCTTCATATATTTTACTTCTCAGTTATGGATTCATTTTGATCGCTCCAGTCTGAACCCTTTCTAACTTATCAGTGTCTTTTCTCATTCATACGTTTACTAACTTAGATATTGAACCTAGGATACGACGCCTACTCTATATCACAGGACTTAGGTCTATGGCTAGGCTCAGGGTCACAGGTTGGTTCTTAATCTTCAAACATTTTACTTGCCAAGGTCTATCCGTGTAATAAAATTAATAAATGCATGAAACACACTTAGAAGACTTAAGCCTACATGGAATAAATCAATAATAAATCTACTTTTCCAGATAGCCTATAAATACGAACTGCAAATAAACAGCGTCAAAATTTCAAATATTTTTAATTACAATGCGCATGTGTCTAGACGCAAAGAATAGAAAATTAACTTATTATATAAATGAAATGTTTACTTTCTACACCTTTTATGTCTAAAACATTTAAGCACCGGTTTCAGATATCTGAAATATATAGCAAACATTTCAAAATAGCTATTATTCATTTCATTTCAGAAAGCAAATTCATTATGAGATGTCAGGTATACATTTCATATATGTAATCAAACGTCTAGTGCCATTTAGAGTGTGGTGACACTTCCAAGATTAAAATTTTTATTACAGTCGTAAAAAATATTGGTGAGTATTGAAGAACGAATTACTTCATTAAGAGAAAAGATTAACTTGAAGATAATTTAGTGTTTAACCCATTAAAAAATGTAGGTATTGAAGGATATGTAAACTCTGATCCTATTCAGTGTCCGATAAAGAGATCAGTGTTCACGCTTTCCTCTGTAGTTCCTTAATAAACTCTTCTATGCTACATTTGGTCTGTGTCTGTATTCTTTTGGACTAGATAGCTATAAAGTATTTAGATTAAAAGTTTTATATTAGATTTAATGTGAAATATCCATTAAAATTTACCTTTAAATATTTGGGTTAAAAATGTTTTAAGAAGAAACATTTATTTTCAGAGACATTTGCATCTTATCATGTAAACGTTTCACCTCATATTATTCCATACTAATTCTCACATCAAAACTATAATAACATTTTCATTTACTCTTAAAAGTTTCTACCATTAAAATAATATAAATTTTCATCTTTCATAAAATATTTGTTGTTATAATTATTATTATTATTATTACTATTATTATTATTGTTATAATTATTATTAATAAAAATGCAAATCAGTAACATTTTTTATGAGACTTTTCACAAATGTTTGATGATATCTCAAATTTATCCTTTTTACAATTAGTTTCGAAATTTTGGTCTGAGGCTCAGAGACGTTTTCTTTAAAGAGTAGTTGAAACCACGAAAATGATACCATTTGATGCCATCAGCGTCCGAAGTGTGGTTTCCTTGGTACGGATACCCATTTAAGTTGGAATAATGGTAAGCTTCGCCCCACCATCCATTACGATATTTCTTTAAACAATTTAAATTCTTCATTTCGTAGTCTTCATCTTTCGTTGAAAATAATTCACAATTTAGATAACTAAGTGAGTCCCCTGCATTACCCGAATACTTTCCTAAATCCAGGCGGTATTTGGCTGCAGTGTCTTCGATGTAAAAGTGTTCGTATTTGGCCCAACGCTTTTTCCCCTCGAAGTCCTCCAGGTCCACCCTCAATTCCATCAGAGTGTTACTAACGAGAGCGTGAATATTATCGAGGCCGAGCCAAAATTCTCCCTTCAGGTTTCCGAAACCAAGTTGGTACTCCACCCACTTCCTAAAGAAGTTCTCCCTCTCTGTAAGAGCCTCTCGATGTTGAATCACCGTCCATCCACCTCCGTCAGTAGTTTGGTCGCACAGAACAGAAACGGGTCGGTTTTCACAACAACTGAAAGGGTACACCGTTCGAATTCCGGACTCCTTGTCACCAACGTTAAAAATATCCTCACAATTACGAGGACGTTCTGGGATTTTACTCAAGTTGGCGGTCCGCTTTTCGACTGAATGCAATTGACTTTTCATTCCAAGCAAGAAAGAATTCTTTACAGAGTTCTCACAAAGCGCCAGAGTTTGAGACACGCAAGCAGGAGAAAATCCAGTCTCTTCAAAAAGATTGTAAAGTCCTTTTATCTTGGAGTCAATAGTGTCTCCATAAGAGACTCTGTTCAATAAACCAAAGATCATCAAAGTTATCAGAGGGTTTGATTCAACCATCTTTTCTCTTCTTGTTGAATCTGCTGTTCAAATGACTTCTAGTAGCTACTTTTGAAAAACCTTCTCTTTTATACATTTTTATCCACTCTATCATTCCTCTATATCTCTCGAAACATCCGGAGTTTTGGGGGCGTACCTAAATCTAGATAATTTCTCTTTCCTGTTTAGCACATTTTTGAAATCCGAATAAGGTCGTTTCAAAAGGAATTTACTCACGACAGATACATTCTCATTTATGACTTTGATTTTGCTCGTCTGGTTAATAATCTCATTTAAGGCAAAGTTGAGTTTCTTATAGTGAATTTGGTCTTATATATTGTTTTAGATTAAGTTCTGTCCTTTAAAGCTTTTAATTAAATTAAAATTGGTATAAATACTTAACGTTTTAATTTATTTCCTTGCATCAAATGAACTTTCCTTTAATTGATTCTCGTAAGCTGAGTTTTCTCCATTTATGAAGTTCTCACGCTCGAATGAAAGGAGAGATATTGTTCACTTTTCATTGTATAACCGTACAATGTTGGTAAATGTTGTGATGAAACAAATTCGTACTATTTATATTAAGTTTGTCTCTTTATTTCCTCTTTTTAGTTCTTTCTTTTTGTTCTTTATTTTATTCATTTAGTTTTTTTGTATTTTATTTAAAATGAGTTACCTGTATAAAGGATTTACGTACATAAAAAGTGCTTTCTCTGAAAACAAAACCTTATATTATACGTTATTAAACCTGTAATAAAACGTTGGTAATATTGTCAGTATATATTTAAACTCGCCGTGTGTATATAAACTATATATATATATATATTCTTCGTAATAATATTATATTTTCTTCATCAACGCAGACAATATAAAAAGTATTAATGTCAGTGTTTTATCTCCTATCTCTGTTCAAATGAATGAACTGGAAAATTAAAAATGTTATTTCAATTCGTCAAAATATCTATTGAAAATAAAGGATTATTTAAATAACTTTATTATATTTTTCATTTTGTTTCGTCTTCATCACCCATTTCTTTCTTCGGGTTTAGTCCGTCTTTACACTGAATTGTTGCAATTGCCACAAAATTCATGGTTTCTTATTATAATTTGTATAATATTGACAATTTATGTTGCAATTGCCTTTATTCACATTTGTTGTTGCATCTCATAAGTGTTTTCCATATTTTAAAGGTAACGATGTACTTCCACCTTAATTTGAAATAATATCTTATTTTTCTCATATATACACAAGATGTTCTAAAATTACAAAGTAAACTTTTGTATGTCTGTCGATCAGTAGTCAACGTTGTGAACAATGTGTTCAAGTTGAAGGAAGACACTTTGAACATCTAAGATAATCAATTATTGTTGCTTGAAATAAAATTGTTAAATATTGCATAATTTTTGTTAAGATAGTGCGTTTATATACTAGTTTAGTAGGTAATTTCAGAACAACCTGTATATACAGAGAGAGAGAGAGAGAGAGAGAGAGAGAGAGAGAGAGAGCGAAGCATCAATGCCAACGGGTGCCAGGGAGAAATACCTACACCCTCAAATAGTGTGCAAAATTCGGTCTAACCTTTTCTTGAACAGATCCACAGAAGAACTGTTCACAACTTCTGAAGGAGCACGTGTTCCACGTGACACAGATCTTATAGATAAAGTAATTCCTACACACACTAGTGCTAAACCGTTTCAAACCCAGCTTCCAACCATTGTTGCGAGTTGAGTCATCATTTAAACTAAACATGCTTCAATAATCGACATCGTCGAACCCTTGTAAGAGTTTGAAAACCTCGATGAGTTGACCGCACAGAGTCCGAGTTTCCAGCGTAAACAAATTCAAGGCGTGTAAGCGTCGATTGTAGCCCATATGCACAACGGAAGGGATTAACTTTGTGACCCTCGCCTGGACTCGCTCCCGCCTCTCAATATCTTTCCTGAGGGCGGGCGACCACAACTGCACAGTGTACTCCAGGTGCGGCCGAACCAGGGATTTGTACAGAGAGAGCACAATCTCCTTGTTCCGAAATCGAAATTGCCTCCTGATATAACCCAACAGCTTCTGGGCTTTCTTTTTCACCTCTACGCACCGTTTAGTAAACTTAAGGTCGCTGCTAATTAGCACACCAAAGTTCTTTACCAAATCAGTGGCCTCGATATTACTCCCCAACATGGAGTAGTCCGACTTGGGATTGGCGTAGCCAATGTGCATGACCTTGCATTTACCCAAGTTGAACGGCATTTGCCATTTTTCGGACCACTCTCCTATCCTACGTAGGTCCGCAGGCAATTGCTCGATCGCTTCGGACGTCCCAACATTAGCCCCAAGCTTGGTGTCATCAGCGAATTTGACGATCCTACTGACGATGCCAGCGTCGATATCATTTATGTAAATGATAAATAACAGTGGCCCCAAAACGGAACCCCGCTAGTAATCGAGGCCCAACCCGAGCAGTTCTTTTAATTACAACCCTCTGCTGCCTATTCTTCAGCCAGTTTCCAATCCAGCTACCTACTTCCCCATCGATACCCAGCGCGCGCACTTTGGCCATTAGCCTTCGGTGAGGTACCTTATCAAAGGCTTTCTGAAAGTCGAGATAAAGTATATCAATCGCCCTGCTCTTATGATACCCACTCCACATAACGTGGAAAAACTCGAGCAGGTTGGTGAGACACGACGACCTATGCCGCCTAAACCCATGTTGGGAGTCCCCAAGCAGCTTGTAGGAATCCAAATGGTCAGCGATCCTATACGCTATTGTCCCCTCTAATAATTTACCCACGACCGAAGTGAGACTAATGGGACGAAAGTTCCCTGAACTTTTGTGATGCCCTTTCTTAAAGATAGGGGTCACATTGCCTTCCCTCCAGTCACCAGGCACCTGGCCGTCTCCAACGATTTGTTGAAGACTGTAGCCAGGTGGGGAGCCACCTGGTCGCGCACTTCCTGCAACACTCTGGGAAGGAACTGGTCTGGTCCAGGAGCCTTAAACGCGTTCACTTTGTATATTCTATCAGCAACGTCTGTTGCGGTACACCGAACACTATCCAGGCGAGCACCGTCGTGCCTGACGCCTGGCTCGGGGATGACGCGGGTGTCCTCCCTGGTGAACACTCCCTCCACAAAGTACTCATTCAGCACATTAGCGTCCCCGCCGGAGGTCCGCAGCGCGCCGCTTCTAATGGGTTTCTAATGGGCTTTCTTCTTTTAACATAACTGAAGAATTCCTGTAGAGAGAGAGAGAGTATGTATTTCAATTGAAGAGACGTTTTACATATTTCAGAATAGACTAATAATACTAAATATGGTTAATAAAATGTTAGTTGTGAAATGCATCAATAACCCTTGACACCAAGTTAACAAATCTCGAGAAGAGAGAGAGAGAGAGAGAGAGAGCGAAAGTATGTATTTCTATTGAAGAGGCGTTTTACATATTTCAGAATAGACTAATAATACTAAATATGGTTAATAAAATGTTAGTTCTGAAATGCATCAATAACCCAGAGACCAAGTTAACAAATCTCGATAAGTATAAACAGTGATCAAATCTGTATTCAGAAAGTACAACACCAGATCCTGCATCAGCATCAGCACCACTTGAGAGGCTTTCTTCTTTTGCTGGTTTTGTTTATTCACCTCAGAGAGGAAGTACAGTATGTCTGACACACTATTCGAGAACCTAGTCCTAAAGAAGACAAGTATGTAGATTGTCCTCGTCCGTCCATCCATTCATCTTATTTACTTATGGTTAATTATGGTTGCCTGTTCTGAGTGTTGTGTTATAGACAATTACCAGCGGTTTAGCTATAGTTAAGGTTAATTCCTTCAGTACTCGGGAGTGTGTATAGTATCAGGGCCAGGAGACCCGCTTACTTTTTATTTATCTAATTTGTCGATCATCATCTCCTCACTTATTACAAAAAAAAAAAAAAAATTATTTAAAAATTCTACTTTTGAAGTAATATCATCAATAAAATGTTCTATTTGTAACTTTTATTTTGTAAGATGTAACGCTGTAATGTAACTATGTCTTGTAACGAATGATGTATATTAAGATGATCTAACATAGTGTATTTGGAAATGTATTTAAATACATTTTCACAGTATTCGCAGTATTCGGTATCTAATTTCATTCTTTGTAATGTATCTTGTATTTAATTACAATCCTCGACAGTATTTAGTACAGTATTTAGTATTTAAATACATTCAAAAGTATTTACGTCCATCTCTGTCTGTTTATATTGTCCAAGACATTTATTTTGTTTAAATATTCAAATTAGTTCTCCTATAAATCGACACTTTTCAAACCAATGCATATCTATCGATAGTTCAGATAATTTTTCTTCATATATTTTACTTCTCATTTATGGATTCATTTTGGTCGCTCCAGTGTGAACCCTTTCTAACTTAACAGTGTCTTTTCTCATTTATACGTTTACTAACTTAGATATTGAACCTAGCATACGCCTACTCTATATCACGGGACTTAGGCCTACGGCTAGGCTCAGGGTCACAGGTTGGTTCTTAATCTTCAAACATTTTACTTGCCAAGGTCTATCCGTGTAATAAAAATTAATAAATGCATGAAACACACTTAGAAGACTTAAGCCTACATGGAATAAATCAATAATAAATCTACTTTTCCAGATAGCCTATAAATACGAACTGCAAATAAGCTGCGTCACAATTTCAAATATTTTTAATCACAATGCGCATGCGTCTAGACGCAAAGAATAGAAAATTAATTTAATTTATACAAATGAAATTTTTAATTTCTACACCTTTTATGTCTAAAACATTTAAGCACCGTTTTCAGATATCTGAAATATATACCAAATATTTCAAAATAGCTATTATTCATTTCAGTTCAGAAAGCTAAATTCATTATGAGATATCGAATAGACATTTCATATATCAAATCAAAAGTCCAGTACCATTTAGAGTGTGGTGACACATCCAAGATTAAAATCTTTATTACAGTCGTAAAAAATATTGGTGAGTATTGAAGAACGAATTACTTCATTAAGTGAAAAGATTAACTTGAAGATAATTTTGTGTTTAACCCATTAAAAAAATGTAGGTATGTAGTGTAAAACTCTGAACGTATCCAGTGTCCAAAAAACAGATCAGTTTTCACACTTTCCTCTGTTGTTCCTTAATAAACTCCTCTATGCTACATTTGGTCTGTGTTTGTATTCTTTTGGACTAAATAAATATAAAGTATTTAGATTAAAGTTTTATATTAGATTTAATGCGAAATATCCATTAAAATTTACTTTTAAATATTTGGGTTAAAAATGTTTTCAAAAGAAATATTTATTTTCAGACACATTTGCATTTTATATCATGTAAACGTTTCACCTCATATTATTCCATGCTAATTCTCACATCAAAATTAGAAAAACATTTTTATTTATTCTTAAAAGTTTCTACCATTAAAATTATAAAATATTTCTTCTTCTTCTTCTCCTTATTATTATTATTATTATTATTATTACTATTATTATATGATATTAGTATTAGTATTAGTATTATTAAAAATGGCAAATTAGTAACATTTTTTATGAGACATTTTTCACAAGTGCTTAATGATACTGTATTTCAGATTTATCTAATTACATTTAGTTTCGGAATTTTGGTCTGAGGCTCAGAGACGTTTTCTTTAAAGAGTAGTTGACCCCACGAAACCGATACCAATTGATGCCATCAGCGTAGGAAGTGTGGTTCCCTTCGTACTGATACCCATTTAAGTTGGATTCGTGGCAATTTTTGTACCACCATGCACCACGAAATATCTCTACACACATTCTCTTCGGATCTGGGTCGTTCTCTTGATCTTTCGTTGAAAACTTTTGACCGTTCTGAAAAGAAAATGAATCTCCGGCATTGCCTGAATATTCTCCTAAATCCAGGAGGTATTTGGATGTTATATCTCCGACGTAAAAGTGATCGTACTTGGCCCAACGCTTTTTCACTTCGAAATCCTCAAGGTTCACCCTCAGTTCCATCAGAGTGTTACTAACGAGAGCGTGAATATTATCGAGACCGAGCCAAAATTCTCCATTCAGGTTGCCGAAACCAAGTTGGTACTCCACCCACTTCCGGAAGAAGTTTTCTCTGTCTGGAAGAGCCTCTCGATGTTGAATCACCGTCCATCCACCTCCGTCAGTAGTTTGGTCGCAAAAAACAGAAACGGGTCGGTTTTCAATTCTGAAAGGGTACACTGTTCGAATTCCGGACTCCTTGTCACCAACGTTAAAAATTTCTTGACAATTACGAGGACGTTTAGGAATTTCAATCGAGTTAGCAGTCCGCTTTTCGATTGAATGCAATTGACTATCACAAAGCGCCAGAGTTTGAGACATGCAAGCAGGAGAGAATCCATTCTCTTCAGAAAGGTTGTAAAGTTCTGTCATCTGAGTGTCAATACTGTCTCCACAAGAGACTCTGTTCAATAAACCAAGGATCATCAAAGTTATCAGAGGGTTTCATTCAACCATTTTTTCTCTTCTTGTTGAATCTGCTGTTCAAATGACTTCTAGTAGCTACTTTTGAAAAACCTTCTCTTTTATACATATTTATCCACACTATCATTTCTCTATATCCGTCGAAACATCCGAAGTTTTGGGGACGTACCTAAGTCTAGATTATTTCTCTTTCCTGTTTAGCATGAAATCGAAAGAGGTCGTTTCAAAAGGAAATTACTCACAGGAGATGCATTCTCATTTATGGCTTTCATTTTCCTCTTCTGGTTAATAAACCCATTTAAAGCAAAGTTGAGTTTCTTATAGTGAATTTCGTCTTATATACTGTATTGTTTTAGCTAGTTCTGTCCTTTTCAACTTTTTAATTAAATTAAAATTGGTATAAAGTTTTTAACATTTTAATATATTTATTGGCATGAAATGAGACTTTCCTTTAATTCATTCTCGTAAACTGAGTTTTTTCTCCATTTATGAAGTTCTCACGCTCGAATGAAAGGAGGATATTGTTATTTTTCATTGTATAACCGTACAATGTTCGTAAATGTTGTGATGAAACAAATTCTTATTTCCAAATTCTTATTTCCTCGTTTTAATTGTCTCTTTCTATGCTTTATTTTATTCATTATAGTTTCATCGTATTTTATTTAAAATAAGTTACCTGTAGAAAGGAGTTACTTATATAAAAAGTGCTTTCCCAAAAAACAAAACCTTATATTATACGTTATTAAACGTGTAATAAGATGTTGGTAATATTATATATATATATATATATATATATATATGTAAAGAACGACGCTTGTATAAGACATCCGCGCAAGATGAGGAGGAGAACGAACAAATGAAAAAATGAGGTAACCACCAGGGAATCGCACCCGGGATCTTCCGATTGCGGTCAGATATAATAACCATGGTGTAATGGTTATCATATCTGACCGGCAATCGGAAGATCCCTGGTCGATTCCCGGGTGGTTACCTCATTTTTTCATTTGTTCGTCTCCCTCCTCATCTTGCACGGATGTCTTCTATACAAGCGTCGCTCTTTACGTTAATTACTGCGTGTTCTTTGCAGTTGAAAATGTATATATATATATATATATATATATATATAATATATAATGATAATAAATGAGAAAAGGCGTTTACAGTTATGGTACTTCCTCAAATTTCGTCATTAATCCGCTTTGTTTCTTGTCCCTTTTCATCAAAATTTTCCGCCCTGAAAAACAAAAGATAATTTCAGTTTCCAATATTCTTCGTAATAATATTATATTTTCTTCATCTACGCAAACAATATAAAAAGTATTAATATCAGTGTTTTATCTACTGTCTCTGTTCAAATGAATGAACTGGAAAATGAAAAATTGTATTTCAATTCGTCAAAATATCTATTGAAAATAAAGGATTATTTAAATAACTTTATTATATTTTTCATTTTGTTTCGTCTTCATCACCCATTTCTTTCTTCGGGTTTTGTCCGTTTTTACACTAAATTGTGGCACTTGCCAAGAAATTGATGGTTTCTTATTATGATTTATATAATATTGACAATTTATGTTGCAATTGCCTTTAGTCACATTTGTTGTTGCATCTCATAAGTGTTTTCCATATTTTAAAGGTAACGATCTACTTCCACCTTATTTTGCAATAATACCTTATTTTTCTCATATGTTCTAAAATGTTCTAAAATTACAAAGTAAACTTTTATATGTTTGTCAATCAGTAGTCGAACGTTGTGAACAATGTGTTCAAGTTGAAAGAAGACACTTTGAACATTTAAATAAACAATTATTGTTGTTGTATTTGAAATAAAATTGTTAAATATCGCATAATTTTTGTTAAATATTGCGTCCATATAAAAGTTTACTTAGTAATTTTAGAACACAAAAGTTTACTAGTTAATTTTAAAATACCCTGCATACTGTATACAGAGACACACAGAGAGACACAGAGACACACAGAGAGAGACAGAGACAATGTAGTTCAATTGAAGAGGCGTTTTATATATTTCAGCATAGACTAATAATACTAAATATGGTTAATAAAATGATTGAATTCATGCACTTTTGCCTAATTAGACACAAACTGAAAGCGAGAAATGAGAATTTTAAATTTAAACGTAAATAAATAAACTTAAAAAGCTTTCGTGTTTTTAACTTTTAATCCGAAGACCGAAGTGATTAAAATAGTTTGCAAAATGAGCTTTGAGAAAAGTCTTTAATAAACAAATATTTCCAATTGACGTATCTGTATAAGTAATCTAGAGTAATATTAAAATATACATTAAACGCTGGGATGACCAGTTTCGGAAATAAGCTCACCTAGAAATACAAAATTTATAAAATAAAAAAAAATGGCTTATGCAGTAATGATTAGTTTTGTTTTTTAAATTTTATTAGCCACCAAAAGAATAAAATATACAAATAAAATCAGAATATAACCAATTAGTAAGTTTTTATGCTTTAAATTTTTTTTAATAATTTTAGGCGAACTTCTTTTGTAATTGTTAAAACAGTGAAAAGGAAACTCATGCACATAAATATACATTTATTGTCCATCCCTGTTTGGAGTACGGTTCTCATGTGTGAGGTGGCTCACCCACAGCTTTACTTGACTGGTGAAATCAAAGCTTTTCGTCTCATCACTTCCTCGCCTGTTACTGACTCTCTCTCTCTCTCTCTCTCTCTCTCTCTCTCTCTCTCTCTCTCTCTCTCTCTCTCTCTCTCTCTCTCTCTCTCTTCGCTGCAATGTTGCCTCACTCTCTCTTTGCTATCACTATTATAACGGACACCGCTCTTTTGAACTGTGTAACTGCTTACCACCTCCTTTAAGGAGAGCACGCAGTACCACACTTTCGACACATTCATTTTCTGTGCACGTCACTAATGCAAAGATTAATCGATATTTTGAGTCTTTCATCTACACAGCCGGTCAACTCTTAAACAATCTTCCTGAATCCATCTTTCCCCCTGTTTAACCTCCAATCTTTGAAACGCAGAGTGTCCAGGCATCTCGAAATTCCTGGACCTTGAATTTGGCTCTCTTGTTCCTTTATGGTTTGCATGCCTGGAATTTCGTTATTGTTAGGGGAAGGCCACTTTTGCCTCGATAAAGCCAAATTTGGTTGGGCACCAAGACCAAAGGCTAGGGCACAAAGAACAAGGACAAAATAGTGAAAGAGACAAAATACAATACAAAAAGGAAGAAAAACGAAAACATAATAATAAGTTTCTGGCATTTGGTGGCCGATTCATCCAACTTCATTTCTTTGAAACGCTTTAAGCGATCTTTCTGAGGCATTGTTGTAGTCGATAACTGACAATTGTAGAGCGGCACGCTGGTTTCACCACTAACCAGGGGGCAGTGGTCGGGCGTCAGCGTACATACCCCACATTGTAGGTGGCGTGACGTTATAAGGAAGCCTAGCAAGTAACATTGTCAGGGGTATGCACAGCCTCATATTAATGGGGTAGGGGGAAGGAGTGATAGCTGCGAGCGTACTGCGAGCTTGGCTAGACCTACGAGTTTCAGAAAAGGGCACCACGGCCAACGGAGTGATGGGGCACGGCAACACTGGCCGTGACGGTAGCAATTTGTTGATGGGCAACACGGCCATTCAAAGGGCAACGACAGCAATGGCGAACGTGACCGCCGTGAAATTTCCTCCCTGAACGGTTGTATACAATTTTCTATAAAATTCTATAAAAGTTTTGAAGTAAAGATTTAAGGCAACTTTTTATTTTAATTCAGAATGAAACACAGTGAAACTCGATTATGTTTAATTAATAATTTTTGAGAAAAAGTGATGAATGACGAAATTTTCTAATTAATCAATGATTAAGTGATTACAAATTATTAAAAATTAAATACTTGTGAAAAGAATAAGAAAGATCTTTATTGTTTCTGTTGCATCAGATAAGAGCGAAGAAAATATAGTTTGCTCAGTAATCATCCATTTAGTTTGCTTTACTTTAAGGAACAAGGCATGAGCGGATTAATCAGTTTATACGTGCAAAACGGTGCCAAATTCAAATGCCACATTACAAAATTTATGGTACAGTTGACCGTGTCGAATCCGGCAATACCTTTTCCGGCATCACCCATTTTCCGGCTTATTTTAGAAAAATGGGAGACTCCGTAAACCACCCAAAAATCGGCAAATTTAGTTGTCGCGTAGGCCGCTTACTAAAGTGGCGCATCGGAGCTCCCGCCAATTCGTCAGTCTAGTCGCTTGGTGGCGTCTTCTATTGTTTACATCAGCTGTTTCTGTGTTTATATGTTAGTTTTCATTATTTAGCCTTAATTTACCCTTAAATATGCCGCCTAAAAGACAAGCAAGTGGTGCACATGATGGTAGTGTTGCAAAACGTAAGCATAGGTCACCATCTATCTATGAAAAGGTTGAATTGTTGACGAAACTGGACAGCTTCCCAACAAATATAACTTTGGAAGTGAAAATAATGCAACATGTTATTGGAGTACAGATCATAACCATGCCCTAATTGAAACATTGGATCAATGAAAGAAAGCCACCCCCCAAAAGTTTCTAGTAAACAATGCCACCCCGAATTGTGTAAATGAAAGAAAGCCACCCCGACCCGTTTGGGGGTGGCATTCTTTCATTGATCCGTTAGCCTTATAAGGCTAACTAACGAAAATATCACGACCTAACCTAACCAATCGTTAGGTCAACTTTACGCCCTTGACGATTGGTTAGGTTAGGTCGTGATAGTTTCGTTAGTTAGCCTTATAAAGCCTTATAAAGCGTTATATCACTACCTACATAAATAACTTACAGATTAATGAAAGAAAGCCACCCCCGAATTGTGTCAATGAAAGGAAGTCACCGCTGACCCGTTTGGGGGTGGCTTTCTTTCATTGATCCGAAGCATTTACTGTACACTGCACGAAATACCATAAAACTTAACTCATTACTTTTTGTTACAAATCTGAGACATCCATTACCCTAATCTCCGAAATAAACAAAAACTTCATACATACATACAGTACATTAACAAATCTCTTTTCCCAATGAATTGAGGTGAGAAGGCAGAAATACTTCGGAAGAAGAGGAAAAGCAGAGACATTCATTTACACACGCATCGTGATAGACGAGCCACCCAATCCCACCCACATGGCTAAATTCCACACCTAAGCGACTGTCCATACGCCGAGCGTGCACTCTATAATGTACCAATTTTGTGAATTTTTGAATATCTAATGCGTTAAACACTTCACTGTCACGTTCAACATTTGGTTAGACATTACAGTAAGTCAAATGAAATGTCTAAATTCTAACAATGTTTTAAACAATTGAAAAGACTAATCTGAAATGTCTAACAAAATGTTTAATGAAATGTCTGAAGCGTGAAAGTTTAAAGAATTAAAGTATAAGTTTAAGAAATGCAAAAAAACTTCACTTTTTTCTACGTGAAGGTCAAAATATGAAAACAAAAACCCACTCTAATAGACAGAGTTTATTTCCACGACAGTTTCGACGCCCACTGGCATCCTCCTCGGGTGGATACAGAAAATCGAATGAACCGAAACAAGAGGGAAAAACAGTCCAGGGACCGACCTTTAACAAATTCGCACCTAGGTTAGATCCCATTCTCCCGACACCAGAAGGGCATTTTCATTAAGTACATTCGCGCAAATTTAAAACTAGCTTCCTGTTCTAAACATACAGATTCTATTTTTTTATATTTTTTACATAATAATTACATTTATTATTAAATTTATTACATTTAATATTGCTTAATTATTTATTACAGAAATTACAAATTTATTATTACATTGGTTATTACATTGTTGTTTATTATACAGAATAATCTCTCATTTAATAATAAATGTAATTATTATGTAAAAAATTAAAAAAATAGAATCTGTATGTTTAGAACAGGAAGATAGTTTTAATTTGCGCGAATGTACTTAATGAAAATGCCCTTCTGGTGTCGGGAGAATGGGATCTAACCTAGGTGCGAATTTGTTAACGGTCGGTCCCTGGACTGTTTTTCCCTCTTGTTTCGGTTCATTCGATTTTCTGTATCCACCCGAGGAGGATGCTACTGGGCGTCGAAACTGTCGTGGAAATAAACTCTGTCTATTAGAGTGGGTTTTTATTTTCATATAAGTTTAAGCTTATATGAAAAGAACTGTTTATACAAACAGGAAAAAGGAAATGGAAAAAAATTCCTGTTTCAACTAATTATATTTCCTTATTCTAACGTAAACATCAACTGTAACATACATCTAACATCAACACCTCATTCTAAAAATCATCACCAGTTTAAACAGTCTGTGGACGCTTCTAAAAAATTCCATCCACGTTTGTGAAATCGAGAAAAGTATTCGGTGAATAAAACTATAGAAAAGAACGCAGTCATGAAAATCTTAAGCTTCACATCCGAACCATTGTGTCAAGATTTGTGAAGCTGCATTTAAAATCTAAGGTCTTCGTGAACTTAGAGTAAATATTAAGCTTTCGCTGCCTTAATATTTTCTTTTCAAAATCTTCGGTATGAAATTATTTACTGCGACTTTTTCGGTAGGAAATTATTTAATGCGACTTTTTCCACAGAGATAGATAGATAGATAGATAGATAGATAGATAGATAGATAGATAGATAGATAGACAGAAACAGCTTCATTATAGTTAAGAAGATATCACAGTAAAAAAACTGTTAAAAAATTAAATGCACGCCACAACACTGTTTTCAGCGAGGACTGTTAAAGCAGCATCCTGATCTCTCTTTTCCTTCATATGCTCACTGACCCTCGTCGCAGAAACTTGGGCTCCACCCTGACCCGATCTGACCTCCGTTTCCCTGAACATCGCTTGTTTCAACTCCGTTACTCCAACCATCGATTTCATTTCTCATTCAACATGCATCGCCTCACCATTGAAATACGGGATTTCTTCAGTCAATCTATTGAACATTTTGCCGCTTAGTCTCTTCAACCTCCATCACATCTTCGTCACCTCTACAATACTGAAGGAATAAAGCATTCGCTATGTCTTGTTTGTATACCTTTAATATTTCCTGCTTTTATACCCTTTTCTTATTTGTAATAATTAAATATGTCTGTGTAATTAGATTGTTAAAAGAAGTGAAACCACTGGTTTTTCCCTTGTAAACGATACTTTATAATTGTTCAAGGAAAATCATTTATAAAATATTATGAATATTATAAATTATAAACAACAATTATTAAAAATGGTAACAAAAAACATTAGCTGTAAATAAATATTGCATCGTTCGACTCCATTACTTGTCTATGATCTTTACAATATTTTATTGAATTACGAAAAAGGAATCTAATCTGAGAATTCTTCTCATTTTATTTGTGGCCAAATTTAACTTCGGAAAAAATGAAAATTGCCAAAATAGTGATTTATTTTCTCATCTGAAAATTTACAGAAAAATAAATTGCAAGATTTCAATTAGTCTCTTCGTTCCAAGAAATATACATTGTAAAAAATTGGATAAAAAACAAATGTATTTTCGATAAACAAAGTACGGTAATCTGTGGTTTCGGTGAAGTTTAAAAAAGGTTGTTGTTTGTTGTTGTTTAGCCGATCAGCCCACCCTGATCGAGCAAGCCGGTGGCACGCAGGTAACTGATCGACCTCTCCGGAGTGGACCAGAGGTTCACGCTCTAGTGACGTTGTGTTGTGTTTTATGTTGCGCTAGAGTAGTACAGTCTGTCATAATGTGTTCAATTGTTTTGTGCGTCCTGGCACAGGTGGCAGGTGTCGTCTGTGGAGTTGTCTAGTCTGTGTTTATATGTCTGTAAGTTGGGGTGATGTCTACATCGGAATCGTGCTAAATTAACTCGATCCGATCTGCTCAGGCTGATCTCTGACCTGTCAACGGGTGGCGGCTTTGCACCGAAGACCGCATTCGGACCGAGTCGTGTCAGTGCTTCGTGAGTTAGGTGTGTGTGCATCTGTTTTCTGTACTGTGTGATGTCTGTTGGGCGTGATATGGAATGGAGTATTTGGTTATAATGTCTCTCTGGTATTACCTTAATGATGCGAGGTGTCAGTGCATGATTGTACATGTAGTGACAAGGGTGTTGTGGGTTAGTTGTCGCTGCTGCCATGAATTGTGTTCCCCTCATGTCTAAACGTTCCCTAACTTTCGGTATTTTTGTTTCTGTGTGCAGGTCTTCTATTGGTGTTGTTTGAGTGCATCCTGTAAAAGGTAAAACTGGGTTGTAAAAATATATAATTAACTGGTAATTTTAGTGTCGTAATTTGTTAAAATGACATAAATGAGGGTTGCATTTTTGTTATGCGAATTTCAAATTTATCTTTTCTCTCAAATAATATTACTGCACAAACCGACATACCCAAAAGGTTTCTCAATATAAATTGTTTATTAGAAGACGGGAATGTAGTCCATAGGTATAATATAAGTTAATTGGTTACCAGGTACAGTTACCATTTATGAGTATGTGGTACATGAACGACAGTTGATAGATTTTTTTGTGTAGAAAAGTAGTTGGCTGTCATATGGCAAGTCCCCAACGACTCTATGTTGTTGAACGAATTTTACCCAAATTTAAATCCCTTTTACTGTTCAATTAATGATCTTTTAATAAAGATTGAGAGGTGAATAATAGCGATTTAAGCGCGAATTTAAAATAACCTAAATATGACACTAAAATTTGAAATGTCCAGAATAGGACTTCGGAAAATAATGAGTTGTGATATCTTTGATAATTATTTCAGAGACGCCCACTTTCGGATTTCAGTAATGAACTAAAAAGGAAACAAAATTAATCTAAAATGGGGGTACACCCACACGACGAAGGATGTTCCGAGATAAACCAGCCAAGGACAAGTACAATAAAATGTATAAAAATGAAAGAGTATTTCAGAGCCAGTTATTACAAGCTATTTACTGAAATAGTTCAGGAAAACAAACTCCAAAAAATGTCAATTTCATTATTTTTCATTAATTTCCTAACGGCTGTTGTACTGAGGAATTTCGTGTATGGGAACAGCAGTGAATCAACAATAAGAGAAACAGAAAGCCTCTTCAACGAGATTGGTTTCTCTCCTGACTGCGTATCTCAAACTCTGGCACAATGTGAGAACTCCGCAAGAGATTCCTTTTTGATGGGAATGAAAATTCACTCGTATTCAATGCAAAAGACAATCGCCAAATTGAAGGAAGTTCAAAAACGTTCTCGAAATTGTGCGGATCTTTTCAACATTGGTGACAGAGAGTCTGGGATTCGAACAGTGTACCCTTTCAATTGTTGCGAAAATCGACCAGTTTCTGTTTTCTGTGACCATATTACTGACGGAGGGGGATGGACAGTGATGCAACATCGTAATGCTCTTTCGCAGAGAGAAAACTTTTTCAGGAAATGGGTTGACTATCAACTTGGTTTCGGCAGCCTGACGGGAGAATTTTGGCTCGGCCTCAACAATATTCATGTCTTCGTTAGTGATGTTTTGATGGAACTGAGGGTGGACCTTGAGGACTTTCAGGGAATAAAGCGTTGTGCAAAGTACGAACACTTTCAAATCGGAGACGCCTCTGAGAAATATCGACTAGATTTAGGAGAATATTCTGGAAACGCCGGTGACTCTTTATCTTATCACAGCGGTCAAACGTTTTCAACGAAAGATCAAGATAACGATACAAACAGTGGAAGCTGTTCCAAGACATGCCGTGGTGCATGGTGGTATAAAAGTTGCCATGGCTCAAACCTAAATGGTTATCAGTATGAAGGAAACCACACTTCTCACGCTGATGGCATCAATTGGTCTGGATTTCGTAGTAATTATTACTCTTTAAAAAAAACCTCTCTGAGTCTTAGACCAAAATTCCTCAATTGAGTTTAAAATTATTTATAAAATCTTCAAATACGAAGAGTCCTTCCGAAATATCTTTCGAGAAGTTAATTGTATGTTTGAAGCAGTTAGTAGTATAAATAACAATAGTAGTAATAGTAGTAATTGCAGTGGTACATGCGATAACATGTCATTTCTTAATGTTATTCTTAAAAAATATAAAAGTGTCATGGTTGATTTTAGTGAAAGAAATTGGCTCTGCGTTCACTCCATAATGTAATGTGGCTAAAATATTTTAATGTAAAAATGTAAGAGACAAGAAATTAAAGTGTAAAATTTAATATTCTTTTTATTCATATTTGAACTTGTAAATTTGCTGTTATATTTGGCGGGTGTGTATATATATATATATATATATATATATATATATATATATATATATATATATATATATATATATATACACAAACTCAGAATGGTTCCCTGAGAACATATATGTTAAACACAGACGTGCATGGCACAAGGAACTCTTCTGGGAAAATTAAATCCACTATAGTCCGAATAAGTAATGATAAATGACAAATACCATAGTTTTTTTCCTTTTCATGATTTTAGCCCGACGTGGGCAACGGGTCTCTCGCAAAGAGATCCCATAAATATAGCTTCCCTCACCAGCTATCTGCAAAGCAGACAGGATCCAGCTTTGGGACGTGGATCTAGGGTTTAAAGCAAACCTAGATCCCTACACTCAGAACCTCTATATAAGTAAAAGACTCGTTGCATTCACGTCGTGTTGAATAAATCAAAGAAAAAGGGGTAACTATTGTATTTTTAGCCAAAAAAACCAAAACTTAAACCTCAACCGGGACATTGAGCGTCCACTTTTCAAGGCACGAAAACACGTCCGTTTAGTATACACAAACTCAGAATGGTTCCCTGAGAACAATATATGTTAAACACAGACCGTGCATGGCACAAGGAACTCTTCTGGGAAAATTAAATCCACTATAGTCCGAATAAGTAATGATAAATGACAAATACCATAGTTTTTTTCCTTTTTCATGATTTTAGCCCGACGTGGGCAACGGGTCTCTCGCAAAGAGATCCCATAAATATAGCTTCCCTCACCAGCTATCTGCAAAGCAGACAGGATCCAGCTTTGGGACGTGGATCTAGGGTTTAAAGCAAACCTAGATCCCTACACTCAGAACCTCTATAAGAGTTCCTTGTGCCATGCACGGTCTGTGTTTAACATATATTGTTCTCAGGGAACCATTCTGAGTTTGTGTATACTAAACGGACGTGTTTCGTGCCTTGAAAGTGGACGCTCAATGTCCCGGTTGAGGTTTAAGTTTTGGTTTTTTTGGCTAAAAATACAATAGTTACCCCCTTTTTCTTTGATTTATTCAACACGACGTGAATGCAACGAGTCTTTTACTTATATAGAGGTTCTGAGTGTAGGGATCTAGGTTTGCTTTAAACCCTAGATCCACGTCCCAAAGCTGGATCCTGTCTGCTTTGCAGATAGCTGGTGAGGGAAGCTATATTTATGGGATCTCTTTGCGAGAGACCCGTTGCCCACGTCGGGCTAAAATCATGAAAAAGGAAAAAAACTATGGTATTTGTCATTTATCATTACTTATTCGGACTATAGTGGATTTAATTTTCCCAGAAGAGTTCCTTGTGCCATGCACGGTCTGTGTTTAACATATATTGTTCTCAGGGAACCATTCTGAGTTTGTGTATACTAAACGGACGTGTTTCGTGCCTTGAAAAGTGGACGCTCAATGTCCCGGTTGAGGTTTAAGTTTTGGTTTTTTTGGCTAAAAATACAATAGTTACCCCCTTTTTCTTTGATTTATTCAACACGACGTGAATGCAACGAGTCTTTTACTTATATAGAGGTTCTGAGTGTAGGGATCTAGGTTTGCTTTAAACCCTAGATCCACGTCCCAAAGCTGGATCCTGTCTGCTTTGCAGATAGCTGGTGAGGGAAGCTATATTTATGGGATCTCTTTGCGAGAGACCCGTTGCCCACGTCGGGCTAAAATCATGAAAAAGGAAAAAAACTATGGTATTTGTCATTTATCATTACTTATTCGGACTATAGTGGATTTAATTTTCCCAGAAGAGTTCTTGTGCCATGCACGGTCTGTGTTTAACATATATATATATATATATATATATATATTATATGATGCTACATTTTTGGGATGGTTCTGCTTTTGCTAAAAAAACACACTTTGTATTTTTAAACATTGACCACTAAACCATGTTTTTTTATAAATATTGTTCATAAATAATTTACATAAAATATCAGCCTAAAAGTGATCAAATGTTGCTAAAAAAACCTTCTTTTGTCATATCTTAGTCTCATTAACTCTTACTGTTAAATATTATCAGTAATTTGTTATAATTAATTATTTAATATGGATTATAAAGACCTGTAAAATTATATTCAAATGTGATTTAATTCAATACCTAATAAAATATCAACTTGAAAGGGATGAAATAATGGAGAATACCTTATTTAGTCATATCCTAAGACTATATTAACTCGAGTTGATGATAATTACGAGTAATTTATTAGTTCATTCTTATAACATTAATTAGGTGCCAATAAGTATTTTACAATAACGTATCATGATACGCTTCGGATTTTGAATATGACATATTTTCCTGTCCTTGATTGCTGCTAACTATTCAAAGTACGGAAGAGAGTTCAAAATACTGTATTTGATATCCTCTAGGTCTAGAGCAGAGGTTACCAATAGGAGGACCACAGTCCGGATGACGACGAATTTTATAAGGACCGACGGGAATAAATCCCATACGCTGATTAGCTCAAAGGATTTACTTTGAAAGATAGGCCTACCAAATGCCATTTCGTGAAGTCTAAATTCAGTTTTCACATAAAGAGATTGAAATTTGTGATTTTAAATGAATTTCGTTAAAATAATATCGGCCACATTACGAAAATACTCTGAAAATAAAGTGTGAGCTACGGACATTGATAGAAATACAGAAATGGTGCAGTAGTGCACTTTTTCATTGGTGAATGGGGTACTTTGCAATGGGGCAATGGAGCACTTTGCGCCAAAGTGTTAATTTTCTCTTTTTTTAAAGCCAAAAGATGTTATAAAATAAATTTAGGTTTCCACCAGAATCTCATTTAATATTTAGACCAACGTTGTTACCCATAAAAATGTACAAAAGAAAAGTATTTCCGAAGTTAGTTTGTACAAAATCTGCAGTTTCTTATTATTCAACAGTTTTCTTTTATGTCTGATTCGTCATTGAAGAAACTGATAATGATAATTTTTTCACCTTTCTTGGTTCTGCGAATAATTCGCAATTTTTACAAGATAAAATACAAATGTAAGATAAAATAGTAAAATTTAAAGGTTAAAAGCTAGAAGCAACTTCATTAAATACTAAAATAAAATCCAAAAGTGGATAATTCACTTACCTCCAAGTAAAATGTAAAAATAAGTTGGTACAACCTTTGGAATTAAGAGGATTATAAATACAAAGGATAAATAATGTATACAGTAATATTAAAAACAATTAAACCAGTTATAAATGATCAAATTATATTTGCTAAACGCGAAGGTTTAACTTTCAATTAGGAGATATGAAAAGGACTGAGAGTCATTTGTAGTTGGTTTGATTTTGTGTACATATAAGACTTGTAACATCTTCAAATCTGAATTGCTATTACGTTTATCAAGATTGGAGAAAACAGCAGCATGGCCGCGAATGCTCAAATGGGAAAGGCCTGAAAGTAGTTCGAGAGTAAGATAACTCAATCCTGCATTTTCGTGTCTAAGTATTTTCAATTGGCAGTCGGTGCAGCCAACAAAAATAACACTGCGTGCAGGACGCTAAAATTTGTAAATGACACCCGAACACGAGTCCAGAATTCGATATTCTTTGTGTTTAAATGAGGATTTAATAGATTTCTTGTTAATAAAAATAAATTTAAAATTCATTTGGGAATAATGATTTAATAGTAATGACTCCAGTTTTGTTTCTATTTTGTAAGAGGTATACCCAATGAATGGCATCTTAAAATATTTTACGTCTTTCGGCAAGGATGGTATTGCTGAACTTCGTCTAAAACATTATCAAGAATTATTTTCTATAGTTTTGAATTAACGTTTTTGGAAATATATTGTTACAAAAATATCTGTTAGGTATTTCAATTGCTTCTTCAAAATATTGCAATAAGATAAAATTTTATATCATTGTCAGTGATGCAGGGATGGTATAAATTTTAAACAACTAGGTGAAAAACTAAGAAAATTAGAGAAAGATTGTATGACAGTTTTCTTGATAGATTTGAAAGTTGTTCGGACATTTCATAATTAAAAAATTTAAAAGGGAAAGGAAGTTGTTTATTTCAGTTCTCAAGCTAAATTTTATATTTAAATGTTTACTACTGAGGTAATCTAAAACCCTATTGGCAAACTTTGTTTTTCAGGTTTTTACTGAAAATAAAGTAAAAATATTAAATTTCTAATCTGTTTCCAGGTTTACCAAAGTTTCATTTCGTCACTTTTGATTTCTTATACTGAAAACTATGACAATACTGATTGGTAATAAGATCAATAAGATCAATACAATCAATAAGAACAATGCTTTGTTTTAAAGGATATTTGTATAACTTTCTACATAAGTTAGTAAAATGAAATGTGCAAACAGCGGTTTATTTACTCAGAAGGTTAAAGCATAAGGCTAAAATGAATAGTCGAGCTTCACAATTATTAATGTCGTTGTAAATTGAAACGAATGTATTTATTTTATTATTAATAAAGTTTATTCAATTCAATTCAATTTAAAATTGATTTACATTCCATGGGAGTTGGGGTGAAGGCGAGGGATTAGGGGTTTTTTCTATTTCTATTTTTTTTGTTTTAGGAAATGGTGTGTTTTGCAAAATGAGTGTGTTTGATAACAATCTTATAAAATTGAAGGTTTCGCATAATCCTCTTGACGAATCGGAATTTTTTCTTTTCATTAATATGTGGACTTTTTTAAGTAACTGTACTTTAAACAATTTTTAGTGTTTACTTTTTGATAATTCTTTATTTTTTTTATTTATTAGTAGCTGCGTGGTTTGTTAGCGTATGTTTTATGTATAGTATCATGGTATCATCGCATTTTTAAGACAAAAATCTTATGGAATATTTTACTGCTTATTGCAGTAATTGTAGTGAGATCTTCTTGCACCTATCTCGAGCGTTGGACTCAAGATTAGTCCAACGCGTTGGCTCAAGATTGGAGTCAAGATAGCAATCGTGAGCGTTCGACTCAAGATAGCAATCGTGTATGATCAAAACTTGGCTAAATGCGAAGTAAAGGACTCGTAATGAGAGAGTTAAAGTCCTTTTCTGAATAACACAAAACATAATGTCAGACTAAAAGATCATCAATTTGACTTTTAGTCACGTTAGTAGTACTAAATGTTCGATTAGTGAACCATTTCTAAAGACTATATTTTTTGTGTTAAGTAACTGATCTTAGTAATTGTCGTATTGTCGTAACATAACCAGTGTTCAGTATTCAGATGACATAACACCCCTCACTCACGCGATAACGACTTAGGAACTGTACCAGAAACAAAAAACGTGGACCTCATCCATATTTATGACGGCTTAAATACAAATAAAGTGACTTTAAATCTGTGAAACGCATCATATATAATTCTAAGAAATAAAAAAGCAGAATATAAACTTGCGTAAACATATAAATAATAGAATAATTAAGAGAATACAGTAACAATATTAAGTTTAGTTTTAGATGAGAAGCTCACCTTCAAAGAACGCATCAAACGCAACAAGTAGATTGTAAAACTTGCCATATATATATATATATATATATTTATATATACATACATATATATATATATATTATATATTAGGGTGTCACTAGGTAATAGGGGGAAAATTAAACGATGGATATTTTCCTATGACAAACCCTAAAATTGTTCCATTTGGTGTAAAACATACGGAAGAGAAATTTGGTCCTGATTGGTCATCATTTAAAGGTCGCCCTCGTCACTGAAAACAAGACCCATTTGTTGACGTCAACAAACTGTTCAGTGTTCACAGCTTGGGCCGAACCAGATAATAAAAAACAAGGCAATTTGGTGAAATAACGAAAGTAAGACACTTAAAAACGCAAAGAATACAAACAGTTTATTATATAATCAAAATAGAAGACATAATTTGGCGAATAATGGTACAAAATGGAGAAGCAACAAAAGCAAAACTTTGAGAAATAAAATACATATACAGTAGCAGAATAATTGGTGCTCATACGCTGATCAGTGATTAGTTCTTTCGCGTCCTCACTAATGCTGATTTGTTCGGAGCTGGGTGTTGCTTTCTGTGGTCAGTGACAACTTGAACGAGGAACTGGAGCTGTTCTTCTTTCACTGTCAACTTTCCGTTCAGCTCCTTCACCAGAGCCACGGCCCGTTCTGCTCTGTCGTTCACCACTGCAAGTTTGGAGACCACATCCCGAGCTTGCACGTATTCAGAGTTTGACGTCCATGAACTGGGATGGTGGAGCAGAAAGCAATCTGGCAACTGAAGTTTTGAGAAGAATCCTCGGGTGTTCTTTGTGATCAGTTGCTCCAGTCCTTTGCTGTCACTGAGGAACAGAGTATCAAGAACCAAAGGTCGTTTTGGCGGCATGTGAGGGGCTTCTTGATCTAACGCTGCAACCATGCTGCACTTCACTTCCATCGATATCCTCTCATCAAAGAACGCCAGACCCACTGCCTCCTCCGAATGGTACCACAGGTGCGCAGACAGCTTCTTGGTGGTACCATCAGAGATCTTCTTGTGCGGGTATCGAAGGAGCGTCCTCATCAATTCCCAATCATTCAGCGGAGCTTCGATGGACAGATGAGCTGTTGCCCACGCTTTCATGTAAACTAGAACAGAAAAGAGGCAGATATCTCGAATTCCGCGTTCCTCAGTGTTCGTCAGTTTAAACTGTCTTCGGAAGAGCCAGATCTTGATGGCATAGAGCCCCTTAGCCATCCATCTCGCCCGGTGCATAGCACCAGGGGCGCGGAAGTTTAGTCCCTTGTATGGAACTCCTCCAAGAAAGATGACGGAAAGATCGAGGAATTCCTGATAGTCATCACGAACTTGAAGTGCTTGTGATTTTGCAAACTCAATGAGCTCCGTTCTATGCTTAAAAATAGCTGCTTTGGTGAACGCATCTGTGTCCGCAGTTTGGAACTGTTGCTGGTCAATGCGGGTCCAATAATCATGGAAGCGCTTGAAAAGCAGAATTTCTGGACCGGTAGATACTGAATCTAGCGATGCTGCGAATGCCGCCTGTAGCACCAACTCCAGTACATGGTGTCTGCACGCGCAGTGTAACAGGTCACGTCCAACTTTTTCTTCCAGAAGAACACAAGTTCCTCCACGGTGGCCTGTGTTTGTCGCGGTTGTGTCGAAACACATAGATTTGACATGATCGGTCACTCCCCATTCATTCAGGCAATCTATGATGGCATTTGTTTGTGCCAGCGCGGTTCCTGACAGAAGTTTTGGCACCCCGAGGAGCTGCTCTGTCCCGGAGCCAGATACAAGAATAGGTAAGCGGTCAACATATTCTCGTGACGTCAGATCTTGCATGAGTTTTCCGTCCCAGTGAACAGTCAACGGACTATTGCCTTGGAACTCGCTCTTCAGTTGCCGAGCCTTAAGGGTACGGAATTTTTCACGCTGACGATGAATGGATCCACGATTGATGTTGTAGTCGCTAGCATCATGCCCTAAGCTGGAAGCTGCCTCAAACAGCAGATATGTGGCCTTTCTTGATGAGAGTTGCGTGCGATCAAGCGCTGCCGCCAATTCCGATGTCATGATGTTCTTCGTTGCTCTTTGTTTAGACGCTAACGAACCACCACATGCTCCTTTTTCTTCGCTATCATCTGAGCTGGAGGATGAGGACTCCAAAACCGCTTCGTTGGATACTGCCTCCATTTCAGCTGCTGATCGCTTTCTTCGTTTCTCCTCTTCCTCCCGACGTCGAGTACAATCTTTGACTTGGCGCTGATGGGTCATGTCCAAACCTGCCATTGAACCTGGACGTCCTTTCTGGCGCTGCTGCTGAAGGAACTCCAATCCTCTGGGTACTTGACCAATTTCTCACAATCAGCGTGGGCGATGTCAAAGAGACGATCGAGGCGTTCAATGAATTCTTTTTCTTTCGTCTTGTGTGAATCGCTCGTCCTTGAGGCGTGTTTTTTGAGTCCTTTCCACTCCTCGAAGACTTTATCCAGTTTGCTGACGCAGTGTGTCTCGAGTCTGGTTGGAATGTGAGCTTTCTCCCAGAAGGACATCACTGCTCGAAGTGACTTCCTCAACGCGTCACGTATTGTCATTTTCTTTTCATGGTGAAGGTAAAGGAAGTAACCGAATGCTTGCCTGTAGGAAGGAAGCTTGCATCCTTTCACCTCATCAACCGCTGCCCCTAATAGGTATATACACTTCCGGGTTTCCATCACCAGAAATCACGTAGCTGAAATGAGAAACGGTGAATCGTTAAGTATTGTTCACTTTATTTCTCAGATATTCAGACACACAGATACACACACACACATATATAGAGATATATAGATATCTAATGAACGATTATGGAGACGCCGCGCAAGCATTAAACTTTGGAAGGCGGGGGCGACCTTTTATAGTTATTCAAATAAAAAGATTTTTCAGTCACCATCAAGTAGCAATTAGTGAAGGACATCATTAAGCATAAGGAAGGACATCATTAAATGTATTGAATCAAATATGGTGAAAATGATATCGGGTGTTTAAACAATGGTGACCCCTCAAATCCCTTCTTTAAATCCTTAAAAATTATTAAGCTAAAGGACTCGCGTAAGATAAATATCCGCTCACATACGCATAAAATATTTTATAATGAAACTTCTATGTTAATTAGGCAAATCACATCAAACAACCAAGTAAACGGTTCAATAAAGCTAAGACATCGGAACTATTACAGTATTTCCAAAACTTTGAAATCACACTCGAAATATCAACAAAATCTCTCTCATACGAATGAGTTCACGTTTAGAATAATCAAGAAACAAAAACCAAAATGGTTCTCGTACAAATTTTTGTATTCATTTGAAAAATAAAATTTTCATTTATTTCAATGTCGTTCCCGCATTCCGTTTTCTTCACTGGTCATAAAACCTTTAAAGAAAATGAGTTTGATGTTTTTAATTCCTGTTTTATTCAACATTAGAATAATCTCAACACAAACTCTTTAGGTTCTACAACCATTATTTATTTCATTTAAAATGAAATTACACGCAGCAAATGTATTCTCATTTTCGGTTTTGATTTCTCTCTTCTGGTTAATAATCTCATTTAAGGCAAAATTGAGTTTCTTATAGTGAATTTAGTCTTATATGTTGTTCTAGATTAGGTTCTGTCCTTTTCAGCTTTTTAATTAAATTAAAATTGGTATTAAATTTTTAACGTTTTAATTTATTTACTTGCATCAAATGAGACTTTCCTTTAATTAATTCTCGTAAAGTGAGTTTTCTCCATTTATGAAGTTCTCACGCTCGAATGAAAGGAGAGATATTGTTCATTTCTCATTGTATAATCGTACAATGTTCGTAAATGTTGTGATGAAACGAATTCTTCCTATTTATATTAAGTTTGTATCTTATTTCCTCTTTTTAATTCTTTCTTTCTCTTCTTTATTTTATTCATTATAGTTTCTTCGTATTTTTGTTTAAAATGAGTTAACTGTATAAAGGAGCTACCCTCTAAAAGTTGCTTTCTCTAAAAGCAGAACTTATATTATACGTTATTAAACCCGTAATAAGACGATGGTAATATATAAGCAAACATTTCAAAATAGCTATTATTCATTTCAGTTCAGAAAGTCAAATTCATTATGAGATGTCGTGTAGACATTTCATATATGTACTCAAACGTCTAGTGCCATTTAGAGTGTGGTGACACTTCCAAGATTAAAATTTTTATTACAGTCGTAAAAAATATTGGTGAGTATTGAAGAACGAATTACTTCATTAAGAGAAAAGATTAACTTGAAGATAATTTAGTGTTTAACCCATTAAAAAATGTAGGTATTGAAGGATATGTAAAACTCTGATCCTATTCAGTGTCCGATAAAGAGATCAGTGTTCACGCTTTCCTCTGTAGTTCCTTAATAAACTCTTCTATGCTACATTTGGTCTGTGTCTGTATTCTTTTGGACTAGATAGATATAAAGTATTTAGATTAAAAGTTTTATATTAGATTTAATGTGAAATATCCATTAAACTTTACCTTTAAATACTTGGGTTAAAAATGTTTTAAGAAGGAATATTTATTTTCATGGACATTTGCATTTTATATCATGTAAACGTTTCACCTCATATTATTCCATGCTAATTCTCACATCAAAATTATAATAACATTTTCATTTACTCTTAAAAGTTTCTACCATTAAAATAATATAAATTTTCATCTTTCATAAAATATTTGTTGTTATAATTATTATTATTATTACTGTTATTATTATTGTTATAATTGTTATTAATAAAAATGCAAATCAGTAACATTTTTTATGAGACTTTTCACAGATGTTTGATGATATCTCAGATTTATCCTTTTTACATTTAGTTTCGAAATTTTGGTCTGAGGCTCAGAGACGTTTTCTTTAAAGAGTAGTTGTGCCCACGAAAATGTTGCCAAATGATGCCAACAGCGTTCGAAGTGTGGTTTCCTTGGTACTGATTCCCATTTAAGTTGGAATGGCCGTAAAGTTTGAGCCACCATCCACCATCTTTCATTGAAAAATATTTACCATTGTGAGAACTAAGTGAGTCCCCTGCATTACCCGAATACTTTCCTAAATCCAGGCCGTAATGGAATGCAGTGTCTTCGATGTAAAAGTGTTCGTATTTGGCCCAACGCTTTTTCCCCTCGAAGTCCTCCAGGTCCACCCTCAATTCCATCAGAGTGTTACTAACGAGAGCGTGAATATTATCGAGGCCGAGCCAAAATTCTCCCTTCAGGTTCCCGAAACCAAGTTGGTACACTAACCACTTCCTAGCGAAGTTCTCCCTCTCTGTAAGAGCCTCTCGATGTTGAATCACCGTCCATCCACCTCCGTCAGTAGTTTGGTCGCACAAAACAGAAACGGGTCGGTTTTCACAACAACTGAAAGGGTACACCGTTCGAATTCCGGACTCCTTGTCACCACTTTAAAAATATCTTCACAATTACGAGGACGTTCTGGGATTTCAGTCAAGTTGGCGGTCCGATTTTCGAGTGAATGCAATTGACTTTTCATTCCAAGCAAAAAAGATGTTTACGGAGTTCTCACAAAGCGCCAGAGTTTGAGACACGCAAGCAGGAGAGAATCCAATCTCTTCAAAAAGATTGTAAAGTCCTGTTATCTTTGAGTCAATAGTGTCTCCATAAGAGACTCTGTTCAATAAACCAAAGATCATCAAAGTTATCAGAGGGTTTGATTCAACCATCTTTTCTCTTCTTGTTGAATCTGCTGTTCAAATGACTTCTAGTAGCTACTTTTGAAAAACCTTCTCTTTTATACATTTTTATCCACTCTATCATTCCTCTATATCTCTCGAAACATCCGGAGTTTTGGGGGCGTACCTAAATCTAGATAATTTCTCTTTCCTGTTTAGCACATTTTTGAAATCCGAATAAGGTCGTTTCAAAAGGAATTTACTCACGACAGATACATTCTCATTTATGGCTTTGATTTTGCTCTTCTGGTTAATAATCTCATTTAAGGCAAAGTTGAGTTTCTTATAGTGAATTTGGTCTTATATATTGTTTTAGATTAAGTTCTGTCCTTTTAAGCTTTTTAATTAAATTTAAATTGTATACATTTTTAACGTTTCAATTTATTTCCTTGCATCAAATGAGACTTTCCTTTAATTGATTCACGTAACTGAGTTTTCTCCATTTATGAAGTTCTCACGCTCGAATGAAAGGAGAGATACTGTTCATTTTTCATTGTATAACCGTACAATGTTCGTAAATGTTGTGATGAAACAAATTCGTACTATTTATATTAAGTTTGTCTCTTTATTTCCTCTTTTTAATTCTTTCTTTTTGTTCTTTATTTTATTCATTATAGTTTCTTTGTATTTTATTTAAAATGAGTTACCTGTATAAAGGAGTTACGTACATAAAATGTGCTTTCTCTAAAAACAAAACCTTATATTGTACGTTATTAAACCTGTAATAAAACGTTGGTAATATGTCAGTATATATTTAAACTCGCCGTATATATATATATATATATATATATATATATATATATATATATATATATATATATATATATATATATATATGAGAAAAGGCATTTTCAGTTATGGTACTTCTTGAAATTTCTTCAGTAATCTGCTTTGTTTTTTTTTTGTTTTTTCATCAAAATTTTACTCCCTGAAAACCAAAAGATAATTTCAGTTTCCAATATTCTTCGTAATAATATTATATTTTCTTCATCTACGCAAACAATATAAAAAGTATTAATGTCAGTGTTTTATCTGTCTCTGTTCAAATGAATGAAGTGGAAAATGAAAATTTTATTTCAATTCGTCAAAATATCTATTGAAAATAAAGGATTATTTAAATAACTTTATTTATTTTTCATTTTGTTTCGTCTTCATCACCCATTTCTTTCTTCGGGTTTAGTCCGTTTTTACACTGAATTGTTGCAATTGCCACAAAATTCATGGTTTCTTATTATAATTTGTATAATATTGACAATATATGTTGCAATTGCCTTTATTCACATTTGTTGTTGCATCTCATAAGTGTCTTCCATATTTTAAAGGTAACGATGTACTTCCACCTTAATTTGAAATAATATCTTATTTTTCTCATATATACACACAATGTTCTAAAATTACAAAGTAAACTTTTGTATGTCTGTCGATCAGTAGTCGAACGTTGTGAACAATGTGTTCAAGTTGAAGGAAGACACTTTGAACATCTAAAATAAACAATTATTGTTGCTTGAAATAAAATTGTTAAATATTGCATAATTTTTGTTGAGATAGTGCGTTTATATACAAGTTTCGTAGGTAATTTCAAAACAACCTGTATATACAGAGAGAGAGAGAGAGAGAGAGGCATCAATGGCAAAGGGTGCCAGGGAAAAATTCCTATACCCTCAAATAGTGTGCAAAATTCGGTTTACCCTTTTCTTGAACTGATCCACAGAGGAACTGTTCACAACTTCTGAAGGTAGCCTGTTCCACGTGACACAGATCTTATAGGTAAAGTAATTCCCACACACACTAGTGATAAACCGTTTGAAACCCAACTTCCAACCATTGTTGCGAGTTGAATTATCATTTAAACTAAACATGCTTCAATAGTCGACATCGTCGAACCCGTGTAAGAGTTTGAAAACCTCGATGAGTTGACCGCACAGCCTCCAAGTTTCCAGCGAAAACAAATTCAAGGCGTGTAAGCGTCGACTGTAGCCCATATGCCCAACGGAAGGGATTAACTTTGTGACCCTCGCCTGGACTCGCTCCCGCCTCTCAACATCTTTCCTGAGGGTGGGCGACCACAATTGCACAGTGTACTCCAGGTGCGGCCGAACCAGGGATTTGTACAGTGAAAGCACAGTCTCCTTGTTCCGAAATCGAAATTGCCTCCTGATATAACCCAACAGCTTCTGGGCTTTTTTTTTCACTTCTACGCACCGGGTGGTAAACTTAAGGTCGCTGCTAATTAGCACACCAAAGTTCTTTACCAAATCAGTGGCCTCGATATTACTCCCCAACATGGAGTAGTCCGACTTGGGATTGGCGTAGCCAATGTGCATGACTTTGCATTTACCCAAGTTAAACGGTATTTGCCATTTTACGAACCACTCTCCTATCCTACGTAGGTCCGCACGCAATTGCTCGATCGCTTCGGACGTCCCAACATTAGCCCCAAGCTTGGTGTCATCAGCGAATTTGACGATCCTACTGACGATATCATTTATGTAAATGATAAATAACAGTGGCCCCAAAACGGAACCCTGAGGAACTCCGCTAGTGATCGAGGCCCAACACGAGCAGCCCTTTTAATTACAACCCTCTGCCCCTTTTCTTCAGCCAGTTTCCAATCCAGCTACCTACTTCCTCATCGATACCCAGCGCGCGCACTTTGGCCATTAGCCTTCGGTGAGGTACCTTATCAAAGGCTTTCCGAAAGTCGAGATAAAATATATCAATCGCCGTGCTCTTATGGTACCCACTCCACATAACGTGGAAAAACTCGAGCAGGTTGGTGAGACACGACGACCTATGCCGCCTAAACCCATGTTGGGAGTCCCCAAGCAGCTGTAGGAATCCAAATGGTCAACGATCCTATACGCTATTATCCCCTCTAATAATTTACCCACGACCGAAGTGAGACTAATGGGACGATAGTTCCCTGAACTTTTGTGATCCCCTTTCTTAAAGATAGGGTCACGTTGGCTTCCCTCCAGTCACCAGGCACCTGGCCGTCTCCAACGATTTGTTGAAGATTGTAGCCAGGTGGGGAGCCACCTGGTCGCGCACTTCCTGCAACACTCTGGGGAGGAACTGGTCTGGTCCAGGAGCCTTAAACGCGTTCACTTTGTATATTCTATCAGCAACGTCTGTTGCGGTACACCGAACACTATCCAGGCGAGCACCGTCGTGCCTGACGCCTGGCTCGGGGATGACGCGGGTGTCCTCCCTGGTGAACACTCCCTCCACAAAGTACTCATTCAGCACATTAGCGTCCCCGCCGGAGGTCCGCAGCGCGCCGCTTCTAATGGGTTTCTAATGGGCTTTCTTCTTTTAACATAACTGAAGAATTCCTTAGTAGAGAGAGAGAGAGAGAGTATGTATTTCAATTGAAGAGACGTTTTACATATTTCAGAATAGACTAATAATACTAAATATGGTTAATAAAATGTTAGTTCTGAAATGTATCAATAACCCTTGACACCAAGTTAACAAATCTCGATAAGTATAAACAGTGATCAAATCTGTATTCAGAAAGTACAACACTACATTTCCTGCATCAGCACCACTGGAGCGGCTTTCTTCTTTTGCTGGTTTTGTTTATTCACCTCAGAGAGGAAGTTTGTCTGACACACTATTCGAGAGCCTCGTCCTAAGGAATACAAATATGCAAATTGTCCTAGTCCGTCCATCCATTCATCTTATTAACTTATAGTTGATTAGGGTTGCCTGTTCTGAGTGTTGTATTATAGACAATTACCAGCGGTTTAGCTATAGTTAAGGTTAATTCCTTCAGTACTCGGGGGTGTGTATAGTATCAGAGCCAGGAGACTCCCTTATTTTTTATTTATCTAATTTCTCGATCATCATCTCAGTTATTACAAAAAAAAAGAAAATCATTTAAAAATTCTACTTTTGAAGTAACATCATCATAAAATGTTCTATTTGTAACTTTTATTTTGTAAGATGTAACGCTGTAGTGTAACCATGTCTTGTAATGATGATGTAAATTAAGATGATCTAACATAGTGTATTTGGAAATGTATTTAAATACATTTTCACAGTATTCGCAGTATTCAGTATCTAATTTCATTCTTTTTAATGTATCTTGTATTTAATTACAATCCTCGGCAGTATTTAGTACAGTATTTAGTATTTAAATACATTCAAAAGTATTTAACGTCCATCTGTGTCTGTTTATATTATCAAAGTCATTTATCTTGTTTAAATATTCGAATTAGTTCTCCTATAAATCGACACTTTTCAAACCAATACACATCTATCGATAGCTCAGATACGTTTTCTTCATATATTTTACTTCTCAGTTATGGATTCATTTTGATCGCTCCAGTCTGAACCCTTTCTAACTTATCAGTGTCTTTTCTCAGTTATACGTTTACTAACTTAGATATTGAACCTAGGATACGCCTACTCTATATCACGGGACTTAGGCCTACGGCTAGGTTCAGGGTCACAGGCTGATTCTTAATCTTCAAACATTTTACTTGCCAATCTCTATCCTTGTAATAAAATTAAAAAATGCATGAAATACACTTAGAAGACTTAAGCCTACATAGAATAAATCAATAATAAATCCACTTTTCCAGATAGCCTATAAATACGTTCGGCAAATAAACAGCGTCACAATTTCAAATATTTTTAATCACAATGCGCATGCGTCTAGACTCAAAGAATAGAAAATTAACTTATACAAATGAAATGTTTAATTTCTACAACTTTTATGTCTAAAACATTTAAGACCGTTTTCAGATATCTGAAATATAGAGCAAACATTTCAAAATATCTATTATTCATTAAGTTCAGAAAGCTAAATTCATTATGAGTTATCGAGTAGCCATTTTATATATCAAATCAAAAGTCTAGTACCATTTAGAGTGTGGTGACACTTCCAAGATTAAAATTTTTATTACAGTCATAAAAAATAATTATGGGTATTGAAGAACGAATTACTTCATTAAGAGAAAAGATTAACTTCAAGATCATTTAGTGTTTAACCCATTAAAAAATGTAGGTATTGAAGGATATGTAAAACTCTGACCCTATCCAGTGTCCAATAAAGAGGTCAGTGTTTATGCTTTCCTCTGTAGTTCCTTAATAAGCTCTTCTGTATTACATTTCGTCTGTGTTTGTATTCTTTTGGACTAAATAGATATAAAGTATTTAGATTAAAAGTTGTATATTAGATTTAATGCGAAATATCCATTAAAATTTGCTAATTCTCACATCAAAATTTCAAAACTTTTTTATTTATACTTAAAAGTTTCTACCATTAAAATTATAAAATATTTCTTCTTCTTCTTCTCCTTCTTCTTCTTCTTCTTATTATTATTATTAATATTATTATTATTATTAGTCTGTTAATATTAGTATTAGTATTAGTATTATTAAAAATGGCAAATTAGTAAAAAAAAATTATGAGACATTTTTCACAAGAGCTTAATGATACTGTATTTCAGATTTATCTAATCACATTTAGTTTTGGAATTTTGGTCTGAGGCTCAGAGACGTTTTCTTTAAAGAGTAGTTGACTCCACGAAACCGATACCAATTGATCCCATCAGCGTAGGAAATGTGGTTTCCTTCGTACTGATACCCATTTAAGTTGGATTCGTGACAAGCTTTGTACCACCATGCACCACGAAATATCTCTGCACACCTTCTCTTCGGATCTGTGTCGTTCTCTTGATCTTTCATTGAAAACTTTTGACCGTTCTGAAAGGAAAATGAATATCCGGCATTGCCTGAATATTCTCCTAAATCCAGGATGTATTTGAATGTTATATCTCCGACGTAAAAGTGATCGTACTTGGCCCAACGCTTTTTCCCCTCGAAGTCCTCAAGGTCCACCCTCAGTTCCATCAGAGTGTTACTAACGAGAGCGTGAATATTATCGAGACCGAGCCAAAATTCTCCATTCAGGTTGCCGAAACCAAGTTGGTACTCCACCCACTTCCGGAAGAAGTTTTCTCTCTCTGGAAGACCCTCTCGATGTTGAATCACCGTCCATCCACCTCCGTCAGTAGTTTGGTCGCAAAAAACAGAAACGGATCGGTTTTCAATACTGAAAGGGTACACTGTTCGAATTCCGGACTCCTTGTCACCAACGTTAAAAGTTTCTTGACAATTACGAGGACGTTTAGGAATTTCAATCGAGTTAGCAGTCCGCGTTTCGATTGAATGCAATTGACTATCACAAAGCGCCAGAGTTTGAGACATGCAAGCAGGAGAGAATCCAATCTCTTCAAAAGGTTGTAAAGTTCTGTCATCTGAGTGTCAATACTGTCTCCACAAGAGACTCTGTTCAATAAACCAAGGATCATCAAAGTTATCAGAGGGTTCATTCAACCATTTTTTCTCTTCTTGTTGAATCTGCTGTTCAAATGACTTCTAGTAGCTACTTTTGAAAAACCTTCTCATTTATACATATTTATCCACACTATCATTTCTCTATATCCGTCGAAACATCCGGAGTTTTGGGGGCGTACCTAAGTCTAGATTATTTCTCTTTCCTGTTTAGCATGAAATCGAAAGAGGTCGTTTCAAAAGGAAATTACTCACGGAGATGCATTCTCATTTATGGCTTTCATTTTCCTCTTCTGGTTAATAAACCCATTTAAAGCAAAGTTGAGTTTCTTATAGTGAATTTCGTCTTATATACTGTATTGTTTTAGCTAGGTTCTGTCCTTTTCAACTTTTTAATTAAATTAAAATTGGTATAAAATTTTTAACATTTTAATTTATTTATTGCATGAAATGAACTTTCCTTTAATTCATTCTCGTAAACTGAGTTTTTTCTCCATTTATGAAGTTCTCACGCTCGAATGAAAGGAGAGATATTGTTCATTTTTCATTGTATAACCGTACAATGTTCGTAAATGTTGTGATGAAACAAATTCTTATTTCCAAATTCTTATTTCCTCGTTTTAATTGTCTCTTTCTATGCTTTATTTTATTCATTATAGTTTCATCGTATTTTATTTAAAATAAGTTACCTGTAGAAAGGAGTTACTTATATAAAAAGTGCTTTCCCCAAAAACAAAACCTTATATTATACGTTATTAAACGTGTAATAAGATGTTGGTAATATTATATATATATATATATATATGTGTGAAGAACGACGCTTGCATAGAAGACAATCCGCGCAAGATGAGGAGGGAGAACGAACAAATGAAAAAATGAGGTAACCACCCGGGAATCGAACCGGGATCTTCCGATTGCCGGTCAGATATGATAACCATGGTGTAATGGTTATCATATCTGACCGGCAATCGGAAGATCCCTGGTTCGATTCCCGGTGGTTACCTCATTTTTTCATTTGTTCGTTCTCCCTCCTCATCTTGCGCGGAATGTCTTCGATACAAGCGTCGTTCTTTACGTTAACTATACTGCGTGTTCTTTGCAGTTGAAAATGTGTGTGTGTATATATATATATATATATATATATATATATATAATCTTGATAATAAATGAGAAACGGCGTTTACAGTTATGGTACTTCCTCAAATTTCGTCATTAATCTGCTTTGTTTCTTGTCCCTTTTCATCAAAATTTTCCGCCCTGAAAAACAAAAAGATAATTTCAGTTTCCAATATTTTCTTAATAATATTATATTTTCTTCATTTACGCAAACAATATAAAAAGTGTTAATGTCAGTGTTTTATCTCCTGTCTCTGTTCAAATGAATGAAATGGAAAATGAAAAATTTTATTTCAATTTGTCAAAATTTCTATTGAAAATAAAAGATTATTTCAATAACTTTATTTTATTTTTCATTTTGTTTCGTCTTCATCACCCATTTCTTTCTTCGGGTTTAGTCCGTTTTTACACTAAATTGTGGCAATTGCCAAGAAATTGATGGTTTCCTATTATGATTTATATAATATTGACAATTTATGTTTCAATTGCCTTTAGTCACATTTGTTGTTGCATCTCATAAGTGTTTTCCATATTTTAAAGGTAACGATGCACTTCCACCTTATTTTGAAATATCTTATTTTTCTCATGTGTTCTAAAATGTTCTAAAATTACAAAGTAAACTTTTGTATGTTTGTCAATCAGTAGTCGAACGTTGTGAACAATGTGTTCAAGTTGAAAGAAGACACTTTGAACATTTAAAATAAACAATTATTGTTGTATTTGAAATAAAATTGTTAAATATCGCATAATTTTTGTTAAAATATTGCGTCCATATAAAAGTTTACTTAGTAATTTTAGAACACAAAAGTTTACTAGTTAAATTTAAAATACCCTGCATACTGTATACAGAGACACACAGAGACACACAGAGAGAGACAGAGACAATGTAGTTCAATTGAAGAGGCGTTTTATATATTTCGGCATAGACTAATAATACTAAATATGGTTAATAAAATGATTGAATTCATGCATTTTTGCTTAATTAGACAGAAACTGAAAGTGAGAAATGAGAATTTTTAAATTTAAACGTAAATAAATAAACTTAAAAAGCTTTTGTGTTTTTAACTTTTAATACCGAAGACTGAAGTGATTAAAATTAGTTTGCAAAATGAGCTTTGAGAAAAGGCTTTAATAAACAAATATTTCCAATTGACGTATCTGTATAAGTAATCTAGAGTAATACTTAAAATATACATTAAAAGCTGGGATGACCAGTTTCAGAAATAAGTTCACCTAGAAATACAAATTTTATAAAATAAATAAAAAATGGCCTATGCAGTAATGATTGGTTTTGTTTTTTAAATTTTTTTAGCAACCAAAAAGAATAAAATATACAAATAAAATCAGAATATAACCAATTAGTAAGTTTTTATGCTTTAATTTTTTTTAATAATTTTAGGCGAACTTGTTTCTGTAATTGTTAAAACAGTGAAAAGAAACTCATGCACATAAATATACAGTTATTGTCCATCCCTGTTTGGAGTGCGGTTCTCATGTGTGAGGTGGCTCGACCCACGCAGCTTTACTTGACTGGGTGGATTCAAAGGCTTTTCGTCTCATCACTTCCTCGCCTCTTAGTCTCTAATCTCTCTCTCTCTCTCTCTCTCTCTCTCTCTCTCTCTCCTCTTCCTCCTCTCTCTTTATTATCACTATTATAACGGACACCGCTCTTTTGAACTGTGTAACTGCTTACCACCTCCTTTAAGGAGAGCACGCAGTACCACACTTTCGACACATTCATTTTCTGTGCAAGTCACTAATGCAAAGATTAATCAATATTTTCAGTCTTTCATTTACTCAGCCAGTCAACTCTGGACCAATCTTCCTCACTCCATCTTTCCCTCCTGTTTATGACCTCCAATCTTTGAAACGCTGAGTATCCAGGCATCTCGAAATTCGTGGACCTTGATTTTGGCTCTCTTGTTCCTTTATGGTTTGCACGCCTGGAATTTCGTTATTGTTAGGGCAAGGCCACTTTTGCCTTCGATAAAGCCAAATCTGGTTGGGCACCAAGACCAAAGGCTAGGGCACAAAGAACAAAGACAAAATAGTGAAAGAGGCAAAATACAATACAAAAAGGAAGAAAAACGAAAACATAATAATAAGTTTCTGGCATTTGGTGGCCGATTATCCAACTTCATTTCTTTGAAACGCTTTAAGCGATCTTTCTGAGGCATTGTTGTAGTCGATAACTGATAAGTGTACGGCGGCACACTGGTTTCACAACTAACCAGGGGTCAGTGGTCGGGCGTTAGCGTACATACCCCACTTTGTAGGCGGCGTGACGTTATAAGGACGCCTAGCAACTAACATTGTCAAGGGCGTGCACAGTCTCACATTAATGGGGTAGGGGGGAGGGAGTGATAGCTGCGAGCGTACTGCGAGCTTGGCCGTGTCTACGAGTTTCGGAAAAGGGCACCACAGCCAACGCAGTGATGAGGCACAACACTGGCCGTGAAGGTGGCAATTTGTTGATGGGCAACACGGCCATTCGAAGGGCAACGACGGCAATGGCCAACGTGGCCGCCGTGAAATTTCGTCCCTAAACGGTTGTATACAATTTTCTCTAAAATTCAATAAAGTTTCGAAATAAAGATTTAAGGCAACTTTTTATTTTAATTCAGAATGAAACGCAATGAAACTCAATTATGTTTAATTAATCATTTTTGAGAAAAAGTGATGAATGATGAAATTTTCTAATTAATCAATGATTAAGTGATTACAAATTATTAAAAATTAAATACTTGTGAAAAGAATAAGAAAGATCTTTATTGTTTCTGTTGCATCAGATAAGAGCGAAGAAAATATATTTTGCTCAGTAATCATCCATTTAGTTTGCTTTAGTTTAAGGAACAAGGCATGAGCGGATTAATTACAGTAGTTTATACGTGCAAAACGGTGCCAAATTCAAATGCCACATTACAAAATTTATGGTACAGTTGACCTTGTCGAATCCGGCAATACCTTTTCCGGCACCACCCATTTTCCGGCTTATTTTATAAAAATGGGAGAATCTGGTAAACCACCCAAAAATCGGCAAATTTAGTTCTTGCGTAGGCCGCTTACTAAAGTGGTGCATCGGAGCTCCCGCCAATTCGTCAGTCTGGTCGCTTGGTGGCGTCTTCTATTGTTTACATCAGCTGTTTCTGTGTTTATGTGTTAGTTTTCATTATCTTTAGCCTTAATTTACCTTTAAATATGCCGCCTAAAAAACAAGCAAGTGGTGCACATGATGGTAGTGTAGCAAAACGTAAGCATAGGTCACTATCTATTTATCTTCTCAACAAATATAACTTTGGGAGTGAAAATAATGCAACAAGTTATAGGAGTACAGACCATAACCATGCCCTAACTGAAACATTGGATCAATGAAAGAAAGCCACCCCCAAATGTTTCTAGTAAACAATGCCACCCCCGAATTGTGTCAGTGAAAGAAAGCCACCCCCGTCCCGTTTAGAGGTGGCTTAACTAATCTTTTAGAATTTTTCCAAAGCGTGGTTAACGTTTACGATAGACATCGGGCGGTTGATGTAGTGTATTTAGATTTTCAAAAAGCGTTTGACACCGTGCCGCACAAAAGACTGATTGAAAAAACTAAGGCTCATGGAATCAGGGGTGTAGTAATAAATTGGCTAGAAGAATGGTTGCGAGGCAGGAAACAGAGGGTGGTCGTTGATGGAGCGGAGTCGTGTTGGGCTAATGTAGCGAGTGGCGTTCCTCAGGGTTCTGTATTGGGCCCCTTGCTTTTTCTTATATATATTAACGATTTAGATGTCGGCCTAGTCAGTACAGTTTCAAAGTTTGCGGATGACACGAAGCTGGGTGGTAGGGCGATTAATGACGAAGATAGAGGTAAAATTCAGGAAGATCTGAATAAAATCGTTGATTGGTCAGTCACATGGCAAATGAGATTTAACGTGGATAAGTGCAAAATTATGCATATAGGTTCGCGTAACGGCAATTTTGCGTATAGTATGTCAGGGAAAGATTTAACAAGCGTAGAGCAGGAAAAAGATTTAGGAGTTATAGTCACTGGTGATTTAAAAGTAGCGAAACAAAGTACAGCGGCGGTCAATAAGGCGAACAAAGTGTTAGGTTTTATAGCTCGAAATTTTGAGTACAAATCCCGCGATATTATAGTTCCTCTTTATAAATCATTAGTTAGACCCCATTTGGAGTACGCGGTCCAATTTTGGAATCCGCATATGCGCAAAGATATAGACAAAATCGAAAGAGTTCAAAGACGAGCAACTAAGATGATTCCGTCTCTTAGGTCAAAGTCGTACGAGGATAGGCTTAAAGAGTTAAAATTGACTACACTCGAGACTAGGAGGTTAAGGGGTGATCTAATCCAGGTTTTCAAAATTATGAATGGGTTTGATAACGTAGATAGAGATAGCTTTTTCGAAATATCTCAATATAATAGGACTAGAAATAACGGGTGTAAGTTGACAAGTAGAAGGTTCGAGACAGCAGTTGCGAAAAACTTTTTTACGCATAGAATAGTAAATAGCTGGAATAGTTTGCCGGTAGAAGTAATTAGTAGCACGTCTATAAACATGTTTAAGAATCGATTGGACGCGCATGTTGATAGAAAGGGTATAGTTTAAGGTAGTAAAATTAAGGCTTTGTGGGGATAGATCCCACAGCTCAACACAAGTGTTGTGGGATATAGGGAGGCAGCGTCTTGGGTTAGGGGATACTCTCTGTCCTTACACACCCCATTTAAAGAGATTCCTCTGCCGAGCGGTGCCCCCCATAGTACTGTGAGGTATTGAAAAACTCATGATCTTCACTTGCCCCACAAACACCTTTAAATGGGAGACCCATAATGGATGCACACACATTTCTACATACTGTACAGTCTTTACAGCCACACCTACACTTTTCCTCGTGTGTATCCACAATACACGATTACGAACACCAGTTAGGTAGACCAGCCATGAGTGGATCCTAGGGTCTTTGTTGGTCTGAAACATTATAACATTATAACATTATACAATACATAACAAATCCCTTTTCCCAATGGATTGAGGTGAGAAGGCAGAAATACTTCGGAAGAAGAGAAAAAGTAGACATTCATTCACACACGCATCGTGGTAGACGAGCCACCCTATCCCAACCACATGGCTAAATTCCACACCTGAGCGGTTGTCCATACACCGAGCGTCCACTCTATAATGTACTAATTTTGTGAATTTTGAAATACCTAATGCGTTAAACGCTTCACTGTGAAGTTCAACATTTGGTTAGACATTACAGTAAGTCAAATGAAATGTCTAAATTCTAACAATGTTTTAAACAATTGAAAAGACTAATCTGAAATGTCTAACAAAATGTTTAATGAAATGTCTAATGCGTGAAAGTTTAAAGAATTAAGTATAAGTTTAAGCTTATATGAAAAGAACTTTATACAACAAGAAAAAGGAAATGGAAAAAATTCCTGTTTCAACTAATTATATTTCCTTATTCTAACGTAAACATCAACTGTAACATACATCTAACATCAACACCTCATTCTAAAAATCATCACCAGTTTAAATAGTCTGTGGACGCTTCTAAAAAATTCCATCCACGTTTGTGAAATCGAGAAAAGTTATTCGGTGAAAAACTATAGAAAAGAACGCAGTCATGAAAATCTTAAGCTTCACATCAGAACCCAGTGTGTCAAGATTTGTGAAGCTGCATTTAAAATCTAAAGTCTTCGTGAACTTAGAGTAAATATTAAGCTTTCGCTGCCTTAATATTTTCTTTTCAAAATCTTCGGTATGAAATTATTTACTGCGACTTTTTCGGTAGGAAATTATTTAATGCGACTTTTTCCACAGAGAGATAGATAGATAGATAGATAGATAGATAGATAGATAGATTGGCAGATAGTTAGACAGAAACAGCTTCATTATAGTTAAGAAGATATCACAGTAAAAAAAATCTGTTAAAAAATTAAATGCACGCCACAACACTGTTTTCAGCGAGGACTGTTAAAGCAGCATCCTCATCTCTCTTTTCCTTCATATGCTCATTGACCCTCGTCACAGAAACTTGGGCTCCACCCTGACCCGATCTGACCTCCGTTTGCCTGAACATCGCTTGTTTCAACTCCGTTACTCCAACCATCGATTTTCATTACTCATTCAACATGCATCGCCTCACCATTGAAATACGAGATTTCTTCAGTCAATCTATTGAACAGTTTTGCCACTTAGTCTCTTCAACCTCCATTACAATCTTCGTCACCTCTACAATATTGAAGGAATAAAGCATTCGCGTATGTCTTGTTTGTATACCTTTAATATTTCCTGCTTTTATACCCTTTTACTTATTTGTAATAATTAAATATGTCTGTGTAATTAGATTGTTAAAAGAAGTAAGTCAAACCACTGGTTTTCCCCTTGTAAACGATACTTTATAATTGTTCAAGGAAAATCATTCATAAATATTATGAATATTATAAATTAAACAACAATTATTAAAAATGGTAACAAAAAACATTAGCATTAAATAAATATTGCATCGTTCGACTCCATTACTTCGTCTGTGATCTTTACGATACTTTATTGAGTTACGAAAAAGGAATCTAATCTGAGAATTGTTCTCATTTTATTTGTGTGCCAAATTTAACTTCGGAAAAAATGAAAATTGCCAAAATAGTGATTTATTTTCTCATTTGAAAAATTTACAGAAAAATAAATTGCAAGATTTCAAATTAGTCTCTTCGTTCCAAGAAATATACATTGTAAAAATTTGGGTAAAAAACAAATGTATTTTCAGGAAACAAAGTACGGTTATCTGTAGTTTCGGTGAAGTTTAAAAAAGGTTGTTGTTGTTGTTGTTTAGCCGATCAGCCCAACCTGATCGAGCAAGCCGGTGGCACGCAGGTAACCGATCGACCTCTCCGGAGTGGACCAGAGGTTCAGCGCTGTAGTGATGTTGTTTTATGTTGCGCTAGAGTGGTACAGTCTGTCATAATGTGTTCAATTGTTTGTGGTGCGTCCTGGCACAGGTGGCAGGTGTCGTCTGTGGAGTTGTCTAGTCTGTGTTTATATGTCTGTAAGTTGGGGTGATGTCTACATCGGAATCGTGCTAAATTAACTCGTTCCGATCTGTTGAGGCTGATCTCTGACCTGTCAATGGGTGGTCGCTTCGCAACGAGGACCGCATTCGGACCGAGTCGTGTCAGTGCTTTGTGAGTTAGGTGTGTGTGTATGTGTTTTCTGTACTGTGTGATGTCTGTGGGGCGTGATATGGAATGGAGTATTTGGTTATAATGTCTCTCTGGTGTTACCTTAATGATGCGAGGTGTCGGTGCATGATTGTACATGTAGTGGCAAGGGTGTTGTGGGCTAATTAGTTGTCGCTGCTGCCATGAATTGTGTTCCCGTCATGTCTAAATGTTCCCTAACTTTCAGTATTTTTGTTTCTGTGTGCAGGTCTTCTATTGGTGTTGTTTGAGTGCATCCTGTAAAAGGTAAAATTGGGTTGTAAAAATACATAATTGACTGGTAATTTTGGTGTCGTAATTTGTTAAAATGACATAAATGACGGTTGCATTTTTGTTATGCGAATTTCAAATTTATCTTTTCTCTCGAATAATATTAATGCACATACGACATACCCAAAAGGTTTCTCAATATAAATTGCTTATTAGAAGACGGGAATGTAGTCGATAAGTATAATATAAATTAATTGGTTACCAGGTACAGTTACCATTTATGAGTATATGGTATATGAACGACAGTTGATAGATTTTGTGTGTAGAAAAATAGTTGGCTGACATATGGCAAGTCCCCAACGACTCTATGTTGTTGAACGAAGTTTACCCAAATTTAAATCCCTTTTACTGTTCAATCAATGATCTTTTAATAAAGATTGAGAGGTGAATAATAACGATTTAAGCGCGATTTTAAAATAACCTAAATATGACACTAAAATTTGAAATGTCCAGAATAGGACTTCGGAAAATAATGAGTTGTGATGTCTTTCATAATTATTTCAGAGACGCCCACTTTGGGATTTCAGTAATGAACTAAAAAGGAAAAAATTAATCTAAAATAGGGGTACACCCACACGACGAAGGATGTTCCGATATAAACCAGCCAAGGACAAGTACAATAAAATGTATAAAAAGGAAAGGGTATTTCAGAGCCAGTTATTAGAAGCTATTTACTGAAACAGTTCAGGAAAACCAACTCCAAAATATGTCAATTTCATTATTTTTCATTAATTTCCTAACGGCTGTTGTGCTGAGGAATTTCGTGTATGGAGACAGCAGTGAATCAACAATCAGAGAAACAGAAAGCCTCTTCAACGAGATTGGTTTCTCTCCTGACAGCGTATCTCTTTTGCATTCGTATTCAATGCAAAAGACAATCGCCAAATTGAAGGAAGTTCAAAAACGTCCTCGAAATTGTGCGGATCTTTTCAACATTGGTGACAGAGAGTCTGGGATTCGAACAGTGTACCCTTTCAATTGTTGCGAAAATCGACCCGTTTCTGTTTTCTGTGACCAGATTACTGACGGAGGGGGATGGACAGTGATGCAACATCGTAATGCTCTTTCGCAGAGAGAAAACTTTTTCAGGAAATGGGTTGACTATCAACTTGGTTTCGGCAGCCTGACGGGAGAATTTTGGCTCGGCCTCAACAATATTCATGTCCTCGTTAGTGATGTTTTGATGGAACTGAGGGTGGACCTTGAGGACTTTCAGGGAATAAAGCGTTGGGCAAAGTACGAACACTTTCACATTGGAGACGCCTCTGAGAAATATCGACTAGATTTAGGAGAATATTCTGGAAACGCCGGTGACTCTTTATCTTATCACAGCGGTCAAATGTTTTCAACGAAAGATCAAGATAACGATACAAACAGTAGAAGCTGTTCCAAGATATGCCGTGGTGCATGGTGGTATAACAGTTGCCATATCTCAAACCTAAATGGTTATCAGTATGAAGGAAACCACACTTCCCATGCTGATGGCATCAATTGGTACGAATTTCTTAGTAATTATTACTCTTTAAAAAAAACCTCTCTGAGCCTTAGACCAAAATTCCTCAATTAAGTTTAAAATTGTTTATAAAATCTTCAAATACGAAGAGTCCTTCCGAAATATCTTTCGAGAAGTTAATTGTATGTTTGAAGCAGTTAGTAGTATAAATAACAATAGTAGTAATAGTAGTAATTGCAGTGGTACATGTGATAACATGTCATTTCTTAATGTTATTCTTAAAAAATATAAAAGTGTCATGGTTGACTTTAAATAGTGAAAGAAATTCGCTTTTCATTCACTCAATAATGTAATGTAGCTAAAATATTTTAATGTGAAAATGTAAGAGACAAGAAATTAAATTGTAAAATTTAATATTCTCTTTATTCATATTTGAACTTGTAAATTTGCTGTTATATTTGGCAGGTTATATATATGTATATATATATATATATATATATATATATATATATATATATATGTTATAATGTTATAATGTTATAATGTTTCAGACCAACAAAGACCCTAGGATCCACTCATGGCTGGTGTACCTAACTGTGTTCGTGTATTGTGTATGTCCTCCGTGGTGGCGGAGAGGACCTACAATTTTACGTGGGTTCCGAACCACAAGAACACAAGAAATTTATGCAAAAACTGCTGGTAAATTGGCAACGACCAATTTTTACGAAACTAAATAATTATCAACTTAAAACTAATTAATTATCGATTAAAAACTAAAGATAGAATCTCTGATCCAGAGGATCAAGTCATAATAGACTACTATCCACAAATATGTTACACTCTATATCTATTTATAAAGGACATGCAAATATATCGGATCCAAAGAATCCAGTCAATTTCACTACGGTATCCATCAAGTCACGGTCCACATCGATAGCGGACCAAGTCAAAATTTACAATCATATACATTACAATATATACACTTACGAGAAAAAGAGTAGGGTGGCTGTAAAGACTGTACAGAATGTAGAAATGTGTGTGCACCCATTTTGGGTCTCCCATTTAAAGGTGTTTGTGGGGCAAGTGAAGATCATGAGTTTTTCAATACCTCACAGTACTATGGGGGGCACCGCTCGGCAGAGGAATCTCTTTAAATGGGGTGTGTAAGGACAGAGAGTATCCCCTAACCCAAGACGCTGCCTCCCTATATCCCACAACACTTGTGTTGAGCTGTGGGATCTATCCCAGAAAGCCTTATTTTTACTACCTTAAAACTATACCCTTTCTATCAACATATGCGTCTAATCGATTTTTAAACATGTTTATAGACGTGCTACTAATTGCTTCTACCGGCAAACTATTCCAGCTATTTACTATTCTATGCGTAAAAAAGTTTTTCGCAACTGCTGTCTCGAACCTTCTACTTGTCAACTTACACCCGTTATTTCTAGTCCTATTATATTGAGATATTTCGAAAAAAGCAATCTCTATCTACGTTATCGAACCCATTCATAATTTTGAAAACCTGGATTAGATCACCCCTTAACCTCCTGGTCTCGAGTGTTGTCAATTTTAACTCCTTAAGCCTATCCTCGTACGACTTTGACCTAAGCGATGGAATCATCTTAGTTGCTCGTCTTTGAACTCTTTCGATTTTGTCTATATCTTTGCGCATATACGGATTCCAAAATTGGACCGCGTACTCCAAATGGGGTCTAACTAATGATTTATAAGTGGAACTATAATATCGCGCGATTTGTACTCAAAATTTCGAGCTATAAAACCTAACACTTTGTTCGCCTTATTGACCGCTGCTGTACTTTGTTTCGCTACTTTTAAATCACCAGTGACTATAACTCCTAAATCTTTTTCCTGCTCTACGCTTGTTAAATCTTTCCTGACATACTATACGCAAATTTACCGTTACGCGAACCTATATGCAAAATTTTGCACTTATCAACGTTAAATCTCATTTGCCATGTGACTGACCAATCAACGATTTTATTCAGATCTTCCTGAATTTTACCTCTATCTTCGTCATTAATCGCCCTACCACCCAGCTTCGTGTCATCCGCAAACTTTGAAACTGTACTGACTAGGCCGACATCTAAATCGTTAATATATATAAGAAAAAGCAAGGGGCCCAATACAGAACCCTGAGGAACGCCACTCGCTACATTAGCCCAGCACGACTCCGCTCCATCAACGACCACCCTCTGTTTCCTGCCTCGCAACCACTCTTCTAGCCAATTTATTACTACACCCCTGATTCCATGAGCCTTAGTTTTTTCAATGAGTCTTTTGTGCGGCACGGTGTCAAACGCTTTTTGAAAATCTAAATACACTACATCAACCGCCCGATGTCTATCGTAATCGTCAACCACGCTTTGGAAAAATTCTAAAAGATTAGTTAAGCAAGATTTGTTTCGCCTAAATCCGTGCTGCGTATTTCTAACAAGTTTATGGTATTCTAAGTGGGATGGTTCTGCTTTGGATAAAAAAACACGCTTTGTATTTTTAAACATTGACCACTAAACCATGTTTTTTTATAAATATTGTTCATAAATAATTTTACTTAAAATATCATATCAGCCTAAAAGTGATCAAATGTTGCTACAAATACCTTCTTTTGTCATATCTTCGTCTCATTAACTCTTACTGTTAAATATTAACAGTAATTTGTTATAATTAATTATTTAATATGGATTTTAAAGACCTGTAATATTATATTCAAATGTGATTTAATTCAATACCTAATAAAATATCAACTTGAAAGAGATCAAATAATGCAGAATACCTTATTTGGTCATATCCTGAAACTATATTAACTCGAGTTGATGATAATTACGAGTAATTTATTAGTTTCATTCTTATAACATTAATTAGGTGCCAATAAGTATTTTACTATAATGTACCATGATGCGCTTCGGATTTTGAATATGGCATATTTTCTGTCCTTGATTGCTGCTAACTATTCAAAGTACGGAAGAGAGTTCAAAATACTGTATTTGATATCCTCTAGGTCTAGGGCAGAGGTTACCAATAGGAGGACCACAGTCCGGATGACGACGAATTTTATAAGGACCGTCGGGAAAAAATCCCATACGCTGATTAGCTCAAAGGATTTACTTTGAAAGATAGGCCAACCAAATGCCATTTCGTGAAGTCTAAATTCAGTTTTCACATAAAGAGGTTGAAATTTGTGATTTTAAATGAATTTCGTTAAAATAATATCGGCCACATTACGAAAATACTCTGAAAATAAAGTGTGAGCTAAGGACCTTGGTAGAAATAAAGAAATGGTGCAGTAGTGCACTTTTTCATTGGTGAATGGTGTACTTTGCAATGGGCAATGGAGCACTTTGCGCCAAAGTGTTAATTTTCTTTTTTTAAAGCCAAAAGATGTTATAAAATAAATTTAGGTTTCTACCAGAATCTCATTTAATATTTAGACCAACGTTGTTACCATAAAAATGTACAAAAGAAAAGTATTTCCGAAGTTAGTTTGTACAAAATCTGCAGTTTCTTATTGTTCAATAGTTTTCTTTTATGTCTAATTCGTCATTGAAGCTGATAATGATAATTTTTTTCACCTTTCATTTTGAGACATTATAATTAATGTCGTGGTTCTGCGAATATAATTCGCAATTTTTACAAGATAAAATACAAATGTAAGATAAAATAGTAAAATTTAAAGGTTAAAAGCTAGAAGCAACTTCATTAATACTGAAACAAAATCCAAAAGTGGATAATTCACTTACCTCCAAGTAAAATGTAAAAATAAGTTGGTACAACCTTTGGAATTAAGAGGATAATAAATACAAAGGATAAATAATGTATTCAGTAATATTAAAAACAATTAAACCAGTTATAAATGATCAAATTATATTTGCTAAACGTGAAGGTTTAACTTTCAATTTGGAGATATGAAAAGGACTGAGAGTCATTTGTAGTTGGTTTGATTTTGTGTACGTATATGACTTATAACATCTTCAAATCTGAATTGCTATTACGTTTATCAAGATTGGAGAAAACAGCAGCATGGCCGCGAATGCTCGAATGGGAAAGGCCTGAAAGTAGTCCGAGAGTAAGATAACTCAATCCTGCATTTTCGTGTCTAAGTATTTTCAATTGGCAGTCGGTGCAGCCAACAAAAATAACACTGCGTGCAGGACGCTAAAATTTGTAAATGACACCCGAACACGAGTCCAGAATTCGATATTCTTTGTGTTTAAATGAGGATTTAATAGATTCTTGTAATAAAAATAAATTTAAAATTCATTTGGGAATAATGATTTAATAGTAATGACCAGTTTTGTTTCTATTTTGTAAGAGGTATACCCAATGAATGGCATCTTAAAATATTTTACGTCTTTCGGCAAGGATGGTATTGCTGAACTTCGTCTAAAACATTATCAAGAATTATTTTCTATAGTTTTGAATTAACGTTTTTGGAAATATATTGTTACAAAAATATCTGTTAGGTATTTCAATTGCCTCTTCAAAATATTGCAATAAGATAAAATTTTATATCATTCTCAGTGATGTAGGGATGGTATAAATTTTAAACAACTTAGGTGAAGAACTATGAAAGTTAGAGCGAGATTCTATGAGAGTTTTCCTTCTAGATTTGAAAGTTTTCGGACATTTCATAATTAAGCTATTTAAAAGGGAAAGGAAGTTGTTTATTTCAGTTCTCACTAAATTTTATATTTAAATGTTTACTACTGAGGTAATCTAAAAACCTATTGGCTTGATCAGTAAAGTCAAATAAAACTTCTATACAATTTAGGCTTGAAATGATAAGGGCAATCATTCACCAAATAGTCGTTCATGATGAGAGATAAAGTGTTAATATTTTTGTCTCATCTCGTAGTTGTTTCTGGTTCATAAAAGCCAGAATCTGTAGTTTATCTCAAAGTGTAAGTAATATATAGTTCATTCGGCCAATTACTAAAATGATGCAACCAAATCTTTTGCCTTCAAACAAAAATTTTAACAACTTTTTTCATCACCACAATGTTAAGGAAGAGACGATTCGGAAAAATGGTGCAGGAGCTGTAATTGAGAATTGGAGTTTTGGGAAAAAGCAAAAAAACACCATTTAACAGTACAACCTTTGTAAAGCATATACTGTAGATGTTTTCACTGCAGTAACTATGCTTTGTAAGATGCTTTATAAATTCAGTATAGTAGCACATGGTCGAACACAGTTAAGGGTTCTCCGAATTTGAACAGCGCTCTTTTAGAGTCAGGACTCCCTCGCTTAGTGTATTTTTGGGGTTGTTCAACCTCCTTTGTAACAGTAAAGGTCATGTGACAGAGTGGGCCTACAAGTTGTACCCTGGATCCGAACCACGGATCCATACATCTCTGGATGCAAAGGACGGTCACCCATCCAACTATTATCGACATTCAGTATCGCTTAATTTCTCTGATTTATGGGAAACGGTGCTCCGACATGGCTACATTGTGGAGTCGACATTTTTGGGCATCACAAAAATAAGTGTCTTACGCGTTCGGAATCTTCATTTAACTCGCGTCTTCCTTATGTCGATTGGCGAGTCCCACTGATTATGGACAACCCGGAATGAGCGCCAATATTAGGACAATTGTCGTGGATAGTCTTCTTAGAGGGAGACTTACATCTGTGAGCAAGAGTCAAATTGTGGAGGTGTTTAAGAGGTAGAAACCCTCCTATACTCTCTATAATTTGTCTGTAGCTCAACCTAACATCGATTTTGCTATTTTCTTTGCTTGTATTTTTATTGCTTTCTATTTTTTCTATTTTTATTACTGTTATTATTATTATTATTATTAATAAATAATTAAATAAATAAAAAAAAATATATATAAATATATATATATATATATATATACACAAACTCAGAATGGTTCCCTGAGAACATTATATGTTAAACACAGACCGTGCATGGAACCAGGAACTCTTCTGGGAAAATTAAATCCACTATAGTCCGAATAAGTAATGGTAAATGACAAATACCATAGTTTTTTCCTTTTCATGATTTTAGCCCGACGTGGGCAACGGGTCTCTCGCAAAGAGATCCCATAAATATAGCTTCCCTCACCAGCTATCTGCAAAGCAGACAGGATCCAGCTTTGGGACGTGGATCTAGGGTTTAAAGCAAGCCTAGATCCCTACACTCAGAACCTCTATATAAGTAAAAGACTCGTTGCATTCACGTCGTGTGAATAAATCAAAGAAAAAGGGGGTAACTATTGTATTTTTAGCCAAAAAAAACCAAAACTTAAACCTCAACCGGGACATTGAGCGTCCACTTTTCAAGGCACGAAACACGTCCGTTTAGTATACACAAACTCAGAATGGTTCCCTGAGAACATTATATGTTAAACACAGACCGTGCATGGAACCAGGAACTCTTCTGGGAAAATTAAATCCACTATAGTCCGAATAAGTAATGGTAAATGACAAATACCATAGTCGGGCTAAAATCATGAAAAAGGAAAAAAACTATGGTATTTGTCATTTACCATTACTTATTCGGACTATAGTGGATTTAATTTTCCCAGAAGAGTTCCTGGTTCCATGCACGGTCTGTGTTTAACATATAATGTTCTCAGGGAACCATTCTGAGTTTGTGTATACTAAACGGACGTGTTTCGTGCCTTGAAAAGTGGACGCTCAATGTCCCGGTTGAGGTTTAAGTTTTGGTTTTTTTGGCTAAAAATACAATAGTTACCCCCTTTTTCTTTGATTTATTCAACACGACGTGAATGCAACGAGTCTTTTACTTATATAGAGGTTCTGAGTGTAGGGATCTAGGCTTGCTTTAAACCCTAGATCCACGTCCCAAAGCTGGATCCTGTCTGCTTTGCAGATAGCTGGTGAGGGAAGCTATTTATGGGATCTCTTTGCGAGAGACCCGTTGCCCACGTCTGGCTAAAATCATGAAAAAGGAAAAAAACTATGGTATTTGTCATTTACCATTACTTATTCGGACTATAGTGGATTTAATTTTCCCAGAAGAGTTCCTGGTTCCATGCACGGTCTGTGTTTAACATATATATATATATATATAGAGAGAGAGTGAGAGAGAGAGAGAGAGAGACCGAATATCAAACATGCACAATCATGATTTTGCTTAATGTATGGGTAGACAATTGTGTAGCTGAAAAATAAACCGTATTGATTCTTATATAACCACACATAAAGGCAAATTTCTTTTTTACCCTATGTCATAATTCGTGAGCGAAAGCGCTAAAGTACAAAAGAAAATCTGAATAAATTGCTGGTGATCAGCTCGAATTCAAAGGGTTAATACGTAAAACACCTCTTGGCGCGAAAGCGTTATGCGTTTCCTCAGTTAATGAAATAATCTCAAGGTTTTATTAACTTTATCATGTCGTAATCCAATGGTTAGCGACCTCACCTCGTACTAAAGAGGTAGTGGGTTGGAAGCCTGGTTGAGGTATATACCTCGTAACCTCGTAGCAGTTCCGCTATATTATATTTCTATTTTAGGTATTTGAGATGAAACTTTGTTTTTCAGGTTTTTACTGAAAATAAAGTAAAAATATTAAATTTCTAATCTGTTTCCAGGTTTACCAAAGTTTCATTTCGTCACTTTTGATTTCTTATACTGAAAACTATGACAATACTGATTGGTAATAAGATCAATAAGATCAATAAAATCAATAAGATCAATGCTTTGTTTTAAAGGATATTTGTATAACTTTCTACATAAGTTAGTAAAATGAAATGTGCAAACAGCGGTTTATTTACTCAGAAGGTTAAAGCATAAGGCTAAAATGAATAGTCGAGCTTCACAATTATTAATGTCGTTGTAAATTGAAACGAATGTATTTATTTTATTATTAATAAAGTTTATTCAATTCAATTCAATTTAAAATTGATTTACATTCCATGGGAGTTGGGGTGAAGGCGAGGGATTAGGGGTTTTTTCTATTTCTTTTTTTTGTTTTAGGAAATGGTGTGTTTTGCAAAATGAGTGTGTTTGATAACAATCTTATAAAATTGAAGGTTTCGCATAATCCTCTTGACGAATCGGAATTTTTTCTTTTGATTAATATGCGGACTTTTTTAAGTAACTGTACTTTAAACAATTTTTAGTGTTTACTTTTTGATAATTTTTTATTTTTTATTTATTTATGTAGCTGCGTGGTTTGTTAGCGTATGTTTTATGTATAGTATCATGGTATCATCGCATTTTTAAGACAAAAATCTTATGGAATACTTTATGCTTATTGCAGTAATTGTATTGAAATCTTCCTGCACCTAACTCGAGCGTTGGACTCAAGATTAGTCCAACGCATTGGCTCAAGATTAGAGTCAAGATAGCAATCGTGAGCGTTGGACTCAAGATAGCAATCGTGTATGATCAAAACTTGGCTAACTGCGAAGTAAAGGACTCGTAATGGGAGAGTTAAAGTCCTTTTTTGAATAACACAAAACATAATGTCAGATTAAAAGATCATCAATTTGACTTTTAGTCACGTTAGTAGTACTAAATGTTCGATTAGTGAACCATTTCTAAAGACTATATTTTGGTGTTAAGTAACTGATCTTAGTAATTGTCGTATTGTCGTAACATAACCAGTATTCAGTATTCAGATGACATAACACCCCTCACTCACGCGATAACGACTTAGGAACTGTACCAGAAACAAAAAACGTGGACCTCATCCATATTTATGTCGGCTTAAATACAAATAAAGTGATTTTAAATCTGGTGAAACGCATGATGTATAATCCTAAGAAATAAAAAAGCAGAATATAAACTTGCGTAAACATATAAATAATAGAATAATTAAGAGAATACAGTAACAATATTAAGTGTACTTTTAGATGAGAAACTCACCTTCAAAGAACGCGTCAAACGCAACAAGTAGACTGTAAAACTTGGCATATATATATATATAGTGGAGCTAGTTTTAGCCGTTTAAGGTGATAATGATTTAATTGTATGCAACGATTGATTAGGCAATGACTGATTGCTTTATAATGATAGGCTGGGTTAATAATTTATGATGTAATACAGTATCACCGATTGGAATGAATGGTTATTTGATTAGTCCACCATACTATTGGAAGTGACCGAAATGGCAGCGAGGTCACCAGCTTGTTTACGCTCAAGCAAATTAATATTAAGGTTATGAAAGACACCTTACTTTTGTAGTTTATTATGAAAATAAATCCGTTATTTTATTCACTGTGATATAACAAAGAATTGACAGTAATTAATTGGTAGTTTTACGTTATGCTTATGGCATAGGCTTAGCTAATAAGATGAAATGTTAATAGCTTAATTGACACGTAATAAATAATGTAATACTCATCGATGGTATGTAAATGGCATGCAACATAGAACATTGAATAGCCTAGTTAATGATATAAAGAATGCACGTGCGTTTGGTACATTGAATGGAAAACATGACACTGATTAAGTAGGCTAAATGATTGCATGGATGCACATAGAATAATTGATGTGGCCTAATAATAATGGATTGAAATGCTTGCACATATCATTTATATAAAGGACATTATGTGATGTTAAGTGATTACGTCAAGAGAACATTTATTTAAACACACATTTATATGACTTGAACATAATGACGGATGGTACGCGGAATAAACGGTATTGAATTGACACTTGAATTGGATGATAGGCCTACTGCGTTATTAACGGGAGTCAATGGACGCGTGATTACACACTTTGGGAGTATAGCCTACCGTTCGGCGGTAGGCTAATGTAGGTTTCTGAGGTACTTACGAATATGATGTACTTAGCTTAGGGCGATGTAAAAACTTGAAGACGGGCTGAAGACAGAACCTATTACGCAGATTCGAGCTGTCGTTGTTCGTTAAGCCTCTTGAGATGATGGATGTAGGCTTCGTGGAGGCCTGAGGTGATGTTACTTCTCGAGGTGCAGGCTGTCGGCCTGGGATGCTGAATATATCTCGAGGAATGTAGAGAAACTTGAAGGCCGACCTGGCAAACCGCAGGCCCGAAGTGTTCCGGTTGGGCCTCGTTGGATTGCTTCTGCAGGTGGTCTTTAGATCTTACGTGAAGACAAATTGTAGGCCCTGAAGAAAGTAGCGGCCACGGCCCCTCGGCCAGGGGGCCGGAAAGCGGTTGGTGGACGCGCTGCTCACGTGATGACGTGCGTCCGAGTGAGTGAGAGTGAGAATGAAGCAAATGGAAGCTCGCTTTTATACCCTGGTGACGTAGGACTATACCAAATCGTAAGACGCTTGGTCCGCGTGTCCTTTAGTTTACAAAGGCTTCATTCGCGCCTTTCTTGGGAAGACACAGACTTTCCATTGTTTGATTGCCCACGTGTGTTTTCCAAGTTCTTTGATGATAGCGTGGAAGTAAAGTATTTCTGTCGATTTGTTGGTCTATTTCTTGTCGATCCGCTACAAGTAGTTCCCTCTCAGAGACGAAGGAACGATACTGAGAAGAAATACCATTCTGTTGGGAGACCTGATGAGGCCACTCCGAGATTTGACGCTTGGCCTGGTATATCGTGGAATTCCTGACGCAGGAAGGAATGAAGGTCGTCAGATGCTCGGAAGAGGAAACGCTGGTGTATGGGGTGGGGGTTCCGCAGGGGGGTGGGGTTGGGGTACGGCAGGAATGGGGGACAGTGAGGAGCGAACGGAGGAAACGAGAGGGGCGGGGGGACTGTGTTGGTGGTCGAATGCTGTGCCCGTAACTCGTCGCGTGGTGGTTCTCGTTGAGGTCGCTCCTGCCGCAGGGGTTGGACTTCGGCAGGAATGTGGAGCAATGAAGAGTGGACGAAGGAAACGAGAGGGGGGGGGAACTGTTGAGTTCGAATGCTGTGCCCGTAACTCGTCGTGTGATGTTGTCGTCGAGGTCGCTCCTGCCGAAGGGAGAAAAAGAAACGTCGTTCAAGTCCACGAGCAGCAGGAATTAATCCACGGAATGATGCAAAGAGACAGTTGATGAAGGCAGGGGATCGCCAACCCTGTGCCTGAAGTGTCTGTTTTGCAGTTTGCTTGTTGCGTGGAGGCATGTGTGCACTCTGCTCGTTGATTGAAGAATGCTTTCTTTTTAGGCCTTCCCGTAGGGAATGGGGAAGGGAAAACCCGTCGTGCTTACGGAAAAAAAATTCGCTGATCAATGAGGCGCGTCACCAGATTTATCGCCAAATGATTTACCGTACAACGGCCGAGACGGGACCGTTGAATATTTTGGACGAGGTGGTGACGAAAGAATGCGCCGTTTGAAACGAATTTGGGACTGACTGCAGCGCTGGGGGGGTGGGGGGTGAGTGTTGTCCTGAGCGTTGTGGTGATTTCGTGAGTCCCTCCACGATCCGTTGACGGCGGAGCAGGACCCAATGCCAGTGGTGGCTTCTCCAAGGGGTCGCCGCGCCCCTGCCGTCAGGAGGCAGTGAGACTCGACTCAGGGGGACGCACTCGGGAATTTGAAAGTTGCGGTGATTGTGCGACGGCACATGACCGCGAGACAGTAAGGCATTAAAGTACCGCGCGGAACGAATATCACTGTTTGCAAGTAGGCCTATTTAATTTCACTGAATTTATGAAACCGTACGTACATAGAAATTTGATATGGCTGCAGAAAATCACATTGAATTTATGAATACCGTATTTACATAGAAATTATTTAATGTGGCTGCAAAAAAATGAAATGGTCAATAATAGCTAACACAAGGATCGCTGTGAATAAATAACGTAAAATAAGATCGAGTCACTCCGGGGTTACACCAATTTATAGTGGAGCTAGTTTTAGCCGTTTAAGGTGATAATGATTTAATTGTATGCAACGATTGATTAGGCAATGACTGATTGCTTTATAATGATAGGCTGGGTTAATAATTTATGATGTAATACAGTATCACCGATTGGAATGAATGGTTATTTGATTAGTCCACCATACTATTGGAAGTGACCGAAATGGCAGCGAGGTCACCAGCTTGTTTGCCAAGCAAATTAATATTAAGGTTATGAAAGACACCTTACTTTTGTAGTTTATTATGAAAATAAATCCGTTATTTTATTCACTGTGATATAACAAAGAATTGACAGTAATTAATTGGTAGTTTTACGTTATGCTTATGGCATAGGCTTAGCTAATAAGATGAAATGTTAATAGCTTAATTGACACGTAATAAATAATGTAATACTCATCGATGGTATGTAAATGGCATGCAACATAGAACATTGAATAGCCTAGTTAATGATATAAAGAATGCACGTGCGTTTGGTACATTGAATGGAAAACATGACACTGATTAAGTAGGCTAAATGATTGCATGGATGCACATAGAATAATTGATGTGGCCTAATAATAATGGATTGAAATGCTTGCACATATCATTTATATAAAGGACATTATGTGATGTTAAGTGATTACGTCAAGAGAACATTTATTTAAACACACATTTATATGACTTGAACATAATGACGGATGGTACGCGGAATAAACGGTATTGAATTGACACTTGAATTGGATGATAGGCCTACTGCGTTATTAACGGGAGTCAATGGACGCGTGATTACACACTTTGGGAGTATAGCCTACCGTTCGGCGGTAGGCTAATGTAGGTTTCTGAGGTACTTACGAATATGATGTACTTAGCTTAGGGCGATGTAAAAACTTGAAGACGGGCTGAAGACAGAACCTATTACGCAGATTCGAGCTGTCGTTGTTCGTTAAGCCTCTTGAGATGATGGATGTAGGCTTCGTGGAGGCCTGAGGTGATGTTACTTCTCGAGGTGCAGGCTGTCGGCCTGGGATGCTGAATATATCTCGAGGAATGTAGAGAAACTTGAAGGCCGACCTGGCAAACCGCAGGCCCGAAGTGATTGGTTGGGCCTCGTTGGATTGCTTCTGCAGGTGGTCTTTAGATCTTACGTGAAGACAAATTGTAGGCCCTGAAGAAAGTAGCGGCCACGGCCCCTCGGCCAGGGGGCCGGAAAGCGGTTGGTGGACGCGCTGCTCACGTGATGACGTGCGTCCGAGTGAGTGAGTGTGAGAATGAAAGCAAATGGAAGCTCGCTTTTATACCCTGGTGACGTAGGACTATACCAAATCGTAAGACGCTTGGTCCGCGTGTCCTTTAGTTTACAAAGGCTTCATTCGCGCCTTTCTTGGGAAGACACAGACTTTCCATTGTTTGATTGCCCACGTGTGTTTTCCAAGTTCTTTGATGATAGCGTGGAAGTAAAGTATTTCTGTCGATTTGTTGGTCTATTTCTTGTCGATCCGCTATATATATATATATATATATATATATATATAAATATATATAAATAAAACATTTTAAAATTTATATTAGTGAATCTGTATTAGAACCACTGTACGCCCTTACATAACATAGCAATTAGGGAAAATAAAGCATGAGGAAGGACATCATTAAATGTATCGTATCAAATATTGTGAGAATGATATCGGGTGTTTAAACAATGGTGACCCCTCAAATCCCTTCTTTATATCCTTAAAAATTATTAAGCTAAAGCACTCACGTAACATAAATATCCGCTCACATACGCATAAAATATTTGGTGCTACTATAGCGTGATTCCTACCGGTGACTTCGATACTATAGGGTGATTCCTACCCGTTTTGGTTCGAAACTACAGTACTGTAGAGTGTGATTCCTATCCAAGGTATAAATGAAAATATAATAAATATAAAATGCTATTTATTATTCAATTTTATTTATTTAAAAAATAATTTCGGTGCTACTATAGTATGTGGTCTACCTACGATTGGTTAGGTTTAGTCACGATATTTTCGTTAAAACTAACGAAAATATCATGACTAAACCTAACCAATCGTCAAGGGCGATGGACATTGGAATCTAAACAAGCAATTAGTAAACAAGGTAAGAAGCTATAATTAAAAGGTAGACCGCCGAATCGAGGTAGGAATCACGCTATAGTAGCACCAAATATTTTATAATGAAACTTCTATGTTAATTAGGCAAATCACATCAAACAACCAAGTAAACGGTTCAATAAAGCTAAGACATCGGAACTATTACAGTATTTCCAAAACTTTGAAATCACACTGGAAATATCAACAAAATCTCTCTCATACGAATGAGTTCACGTTTAGAATAATCAAGAAACAAAAAACAAAATGGTTTCGTACAAATTTTTGTATTCATTTGAAAAATAAAATTTTCATTTATTTCAATGTTGTTGCCGCATTCCGTTTTCTTCATTGGTCATAAAACCTTTAAAGAAAATGAGTTTGATGTTTTTAATTCCCGTTTTATTCAACATTAGAATAATCTCAACACAAACTCTTTAGGTTCTACATCCATTATTTATTTCATTTAAATTCACTGTACTATAATTAAATAGCAGTTCAAGTAGGTTTTTAAGTCATTTTAGTAAAAAACTAATCCAACGTATTGTAGACATATCACAACCCAGCGATTAGGTAATGAATGTTAGTAAAACAGGGTGTTCATAAAGTCACGCGAGTGAATATGCATGTACCACATTCACTTGCGGGACTTTATGAACACCCTGTACTATGGAACCTACATTAAATACTATGGCTCCATGGCAGTACATCTACGTACATTTATATGCTCTGTATTTATTTTTTGAAAAATAAACAACTATTATTATTATTATTATTATTATTATCATTATTATTATTATTATTATATATTATTATTATTATTATTATTATTATTATTATGATTGTTATTATTATTATTACGTGTTCTTTAATATTAGTTAATTAATATGTGGACTTAGTCTAAGGTTTTCAGACAATTTTGAGTATCGAATTTAATTTCTGAATTTTGGTCTAAGACTGAAAGAAGTTATCTTTAAGGAATAATAATTCCCATGAAATGTACTCCAATTGATGCCATCGGCGTATGAAGTGTGGTTTCCTTCATATTGATATCCATTCAAATTCGATGCATGGCAGTGTCCATACCACCATGCTCCGCGATGATTCTTCGAACAACTTCCACTTGAAAAAATGTCGTTGTCTTGATCCTTCGTTGAAAACATTTTACCGTTGTGAAGGGAAAATGAATCTCCGGCATTGCCTGAATATTCTCCTAAATCCAGGAGGTATTTGGATGTTGTGTCTCCGATGTAAAAGTGCTCGTACTTTGCCCAACGCTTTTTCCCCTCGAAGTCCTCAAGGTCCACCCTCAATTCCATCAGAGTATCACTAACAAGGGCATGAATGTTATTCAGTCCCAACCAAAACTCTCTTTAGGTTTCCGAAACCAAGTTGATACTCCACCGACTTCCGGAAGAAGTTTTCTCTCTCTGGAAGAGCCTCTCGATGTTGAATCACCGTCCATCCACCTCCGTCAGTAGTTTGGTCGCAAAAACAGAAACGGGTCGGTTTTCAGTACTGAAAGGGTACACTATTCGAATCCCGGACTCCTTGTCACCAACGTTAAAAATATCTTCACAATTACGAGGACGTTTGGGAATTTCAATCAAGTTGACAGTTCGCTTTTCGACTGAATGCAATTGACTTTTGATTCCGAGCAAGAAAGAATTCTTTACGGAGTTCTCACAAAGCGCCAGAGTTTGAGACAAGCAAAAAGGAGAGAATCCAATCTCTTCAAAAAGGTTGTAAAGTCCTGTCATCTTAGAGTCAATACTGTCTCCATAAGAGAATTTGTACAGGAAAGCAAAGATCATCAAAGTTATCAGAGGGTTTGATTCAACCATCTTTCTCTTCTTGTTGCATCTGCTGTTCAAGTGACTTCTAGTAGCTACTTTTGAAAAACCTTCTCTTTTATATATTTTTGTCCACTCTATCATTTGTCTATATCTCTGGAAACATCCGGAATTTTTGGGGCGTACCTAATTCTAGATTATTTCTCTTTCCTGTTTAGCACATCTTTGAAATCCAAATGAGGTCGTTTCAAAAGGAAATTACTCACGGCAGATGCATTCTCATTTCCGGTTTTGATTTTCCTCTTCTGGTTAATAATCTCATTTAAGGAAAAGTTGAGTTTCTTACAGAGAATTTGGTCTTATAATGTTTTAGATTAGGTTCTGTCCTTTTAAGCTTTGCAATTAAATTCAAATTGGTATGAAATTTTTAACCTTTTAATTTATTTACTTGCATCAAATGAGAGTTTCCTTTAATTAATTCTCGTAAAGTGAGTTTTCTCCATTTATGAAGTTCTCACGCTCGAATGAAAGGAGAGATATTGTTCATTTTTTATTGTATAACCGTACAATGTTCGTAAATGTTGTGATGAAACAAATTCTTGCTATTTATATTAAGTATACGAGTATATCTTATTTCCTCTTTACAAATCTTTCGTTTTATTCTTTATTTTATTCATTATAGTTTCTTCGTATTTTATTGAAAATGAGTTACCTGTAAAAAAAGTAGTTTCTCTAAAATCGAAACCTTATATTACACGTTATTAAACCTGTAATAAGACGTTGGTAATATTATATATATATATATATATATATATATATATATATATATAATACACACACAGAGGGCCGGATCTAGAAGTTGCGAGGCCCTAGGCAGATCTAGAAATTGCGAGGCCCTAGGCCTATATATATGAAAATATGGACTTAATTATCGGTACTATACCAGCAATATTAGAATCCCGCATAGACAGAACTATGCCAGCACTTAAAAATTAAACCAAACCAAAATAATCACGCATGGAAATTGTATAAGAAATATAAATAAACCATACAAATAAGTATAAATTATAATATGAATCAAGATTTGTATCGAAAATATAAGACAATGATTTCTAAGATTTATATAATATTATAGGTAATGACTTTCCATAGTATACAAACGTTTTTCATATGTGATGTATAAGAGATGTTGACATTTCATTTTTTATAATAGTGAGCGATCGACTTATCAGGCTAAATATTAATGTTTTAATATTTGGTTCAGATGCTCCTTGAATATTACAGCAATGCTTTTCTACTTTTCTTCGAGCTAAACTCTTCAATTAATTGAGAATAATCTAATGAATTTGTTATATCGTTTTCTATTGATAACATAGCTAATGATTGCAAACTCGCTTGAGACATGGTGGAACGCAAATATGTTTTAATAAGTTTGAGACGCGAGAAACTTCTTTCAGCCGAAGCAACAGTAACTGGGATGGTTAATACTATTCGAAGTGCAACATAAACATTAGGATAAATCTCACTTAGTTGTTTTTGCACTATATAAACAAGGGCATTTCCGAGATCTGTTTTCTCAGGTATAAACCTGCAAAGTACTTTAAGTTCTTCATAGAGTTCTAAATCATTAATATCACTTGAACAGAACGCGCAAAACGGCTTGAGCGAGGCCCCCTTTGACGCGAGGCCCTAGGCGATCGCCTAGTTCGCCTATAGCTAAATCCGGGCCTGTGTATATATATATATATATATATAGCTATGAATACACGAAAGGCCTTGGAATCGTTTCTCTTTTTCCTGTGGGTTTGCAGCATTCATTCATTTCACGTGTTTAATTGTGAAATTCATCCCATATCATATATATATATATTATATATATATATATATATATATATATATATATATATATATATATATATATATATATATGAGATATTCCTTTCCTCGCCGTTCTCACTCAGTCATGGAATAAAAACAAAGCCTATACACGTGGACATGAAACAGGCCCACACAGGAAACACAGATTTTGTGGTATTTCCCGAAACGACCACCAGAGGACGTCACCAAGGCCTATAAAATGCAGTTTTTTCTCAAATCATTCTCACTTGCCATTTTCTCGTTTTGGTCGTTACGTCTCACTCTCAGCACCTTCGTTTCGCCACCTGCTGTTCCTTCAAGGTTCCGGTCAAGCATACACGAAGTCTATCATCAAGTAAGGCCCTCTACAATTTCATCCCGCTGGAAACAAACATCACTCTACCGGTGTCATCCTTCTGGCCCTAGCTTCACTCATCCTTCACCACAATTCGATCGGCGCCCGTTCAACAAGTATTTCAACAGGCCCTCAGCTCATCCTCCTTCACGTAGGCCCTCTACAGTCTCCAAAGTCATCTACGGTGAAACACAATACAGCCAACCCTTCACCTAGGACTTCTACAGTCTCCAAAGTCATCTACGGCGAAACACAATACGGTCGACCCTTCACCTAACTCCTCTACAGTCTCCAAAGTCATCTATGGCGAAACACAATACGGTCAAACCTTCACGTAAACCTACAGTCTCCAAGGTCATCTACGGCGGAACGCAAGGCACTTGTAGGTTATCTACCCCCCACCAATTTTGACAGAATAGTTTCGTTAAAACTAACGAAAATATCACGACTTAACCTAACCAATTATCAAGGGCGTACAGTTGATCTATTAGTAAATAGTAAATACTATTCCAGAAACAAACAATATTATAATTAGTAATAGATCAACTGTACGCCCTTGATAATTGGTTAGGTTAAATCGTGATATTTTCGTTAGTTTTAACGAAAATATTCTGTCAAAATTGGTGGGGGGGGAGATAACCTACAAGTACCAAACGCAATACGGTCAAACCTTCACGTAGCCTTCCCTAGTCTCCAGAGTTATCCAGGGTCGCGTTAAGCCTCTTGTCGGACCTCACTCGGCATACAGTGTTTTTGTTACGTCGTGCTTCCACAAGCTCTACCTAATCGCGTAGGCCCTGAAGTGTCTTCATTACCGTTTCCAACTAACTCTCTCATTAAGACCGCAGTAGGCCTATTCAAGTATTGTACCAATACCGTAATTTTGTATCACTCTGTTATTGTGTTCATTCTTAACGACCTAATCCATTTACTGTACCAACCGTACTTGCATTATTTCAGTTATTAATAGGATTCATTATTTATTCTCTGTTCACCTCTGCATATCTCATTAGCCTATCTGAATTACTGTACTTACTTAACAATTAGACTATAACCATTCTTTATTTCTAAGAATCAGTCATCGTTCGCATAGTATAAATGCCGTTATATAATTGTTAATCACTACAAATACCGTTATTGAATTGTTAATCACTGTGAACAAATAATTGATTTATTTTCCTAATTAAACACAAAACAACAAAGTAATTTCTCTCGCCGTATTAAATATTGCGTGCTCTCTATCGCGTGATTCCTACCTCGATTCGGCGGTCTACCTTTTAATTATAGCTTCTTACCTTGTTTACTAATTGCTTGTTTACATTCCAATGTCCATCGCCCTTGACGATTGGTTAGGTTTAGTCATGATATTTTCGTTAGTTTTAACGAAAATATCGTGACTAAACCTAACCAATCGTAGGTAGACCACATACTATAGTAGCACCGAAACTATTTTTTAAATAAATAAAATTGAATAATAAATAGCATTTTATATTTATTATATTTTCATTTATACCTTGGATAGGAATCACACTCTACAGTACTGTATTTTCGAACCAAAACGGGTAGGAATCACCCTATAGTATCGAAGTCACCGGTAGGAATCACGCTATAGTAGCACCAAATATTGTTTGTTTGGGCTGTAGGCCCAAGCTGGTGACTCCTAATTATTCATTTCAATTTAATACAGTAATTATAGTAAGCCTACTTTCTTAGCCACATGAAATTGGTGATCCGTAGGCCACTATATATTATTATATATGGGAATAATATAATAAGGTTAATTAATTACTGATTATAAATTAACCAACAAACAAAATTGATCATGCAAAAACGGTACGAATTTGTATGAGTAAAAAATAAAAATGATACAATTTTAAGATCGATTTCATATTATGCGAACATTAAATTACTTTTGATCTTAGGACTGAAGTGGACCAGAGGTTAGCGTTGAAGGGTGTAAATCGTTATCAAAAAACGAACAGTTGTTGATACCTCAAGGGTGAATGATTGCTCAAAGTTGTTTTTGTTTACCATTTGGTTTCGCCTGAGGAATATCCTCGAGAAGAAATTTTAAATTTTAATTTAAAAATCTCTTTAAGAAAGTCCGGGTATAAGTGCACCGAAATTAGAAGAGATGATTAGTATGTCTCGAAGCTTTACATAAAGCGGGTCCCGTAAAGATCCTTTGTCGAAAATGAAACAAAATTGGATTAAAATTTTTTGAACTTAACTGAATTTCGTACCAAAAAATATTGTGTATGGCATAACGTACCATTGTTCCCCGACTTAAGCATAAATTACCCAAAAAGCAAACGGCTTAAAATAAAATAAGAAGTAAAAATCGTCTCTCCTTAAAAGTTCACAGAAAGAAAACGCAAAATATAAAAATATATATACTGTGTTAACTTTAAATAGCATGAATGCGTTGTCGTAAAGTTTAGTTACGAGTATTTAATCCCCGCAGAAGGCAGAAGGAATATTTACCACTGCCAAAAAGGAAATAGGTAAACATTGAAATTAATGTATGCATTAGACATATTATCGTACGGTATTATACATAGTTAAAATGGTTAATTAACCAGATAGGATTCAAATAATTCTATAAAATTGTATTATGTACAAAATACGTTCAAAAGGCCGGGTAGAGAACCAACTGTTACTCTAAAGATAATGCGATAAAAAATTGTAGTATGTACGCGTTTATTCATTTAATGATCTGACATATTACAATACGGTTGTATCAAGTTAAATAACTACCAATTGGAGATTAAACTTTTGATTCGCTTATATATTTTATTTTAAGTGTCTGGTGTTAATTCTAACTATCAAATTCTTGAAGTGAGAATCTATGTCTCAAGTGTTATTTCCCTAAACAATTATAAATGGTTGTGAAAAAATGTCATTATTGTATTGTAATTGGTTTAGCAAGATCTGTGGCGAATATATTATTTTTGTAAAAGGTTTATAACTATCCCCCTACACGAATTGACAGAGAAATAAGAACATAAATATAATCAGTGATATATATATATATATATATATATATATATATATATATATATATATATATATATATATACTATATATATCACTGATTATATTTATGTTCTTATTTCTCTGTCAATTCGTGTAGGGGGATATATATATATATATATATATATATACAGGGTCTGTCAAAAAAAACTAAGCCAATTTGAAATCTCTATAAAATGCACAATTTGATAGAGATTTCAAATATTTTTTTACACTAAATAAATAAAAGGCTCATAAATAATCTGTGATAATTTTATAACTTTATTTTAAATATTTTAGGAGTTATGCGGTTATTTCTACAGATTGCGAAAATTTCAGTTTTTCTCATTATGTAAATCTTCTTTTTTCTCTTTTTCAGAATTTGTTTAGATTTAAAATTTTTCGTGAATACCTCTAAATATGCCATTCTCACATGAAGATAAAATAATTATAAAGCATTATAGAGTTGAAAAAGGTTATAGTGCAAGGAAATTACTTTCTGAATTCGATTATAAAGGATGGACTAGATCAGGTTTAGATTACTTATTGAGAACTATCAATGAAACAGGAAGCATTGAAAGGAAGGTTGGTAGTGGGCGACCAAAATCATTTAGAGAGATGAAAATATTCAGAAAGTGGAGGAACGTATCCTTAGTCAAGAGGATCGACCTGGTAGCCACATGACACCTGCTCAAATATCAAAAGAACTAAAATATCAGAATCAAGCGTAAGAAGGATTATTAAATCTGATCTGCAATTTAAACCATTTAAAAGAGTGCATGGACAAAGATTGTCAGAAGTAAACTGTCAGAAAAGAGTTGAGAAATCCAAACGTATTTTACGTATAATAACTGAAGATAAACTTTCCAAGACATTTTTTACAGATGAAAAACGTTTTACGGTAGAGCCACCAAGAAACTCACAGAATGACCGGGTTTATTCTGATGTTGCGAAGAAAAATGAAATCCAAGATGAAAGACTGTACGCAACAAGGAGTCACTTTTCTTCTAGCGTCATGGTTTCTGTTGGAGTGTCCAAGTTGGGAAAACTTCAATATTTTTTATTGAACCAGGAGTGAAAATTAATGCTCAATATTATTCAAATACCCTGCTTGAGAAAATGCTTCCAGAAATGAGAAACTTGGCTAGTCAAGGTTACTTTATTTTTCAACAAGATGGTGCAACATCACATACTGCCAAAACAACCATCGAATATTTGAAAAAGAATGTGCCTGAATTTCTGGAACCGAATAATTGGCCACCTAACAGCCCTGACCTAAACCCTGTAGACTACGGAATATGGGAAAACTTGGCAGAGAGAGTGTATAGGAACAGAATAAGGGATGTCAATCATTTGCGTGAGTTGATTATCGCAAAATGGGCAGAGCTCCCCCAAGAGCAAATAAATCGAGCAATAGACGAATTCAGACCAAGATTAAAAAAGTGATAGAAATGCAAGGGAATCATATTGAACAGTTCTTTTAATTTTATTAAACTAAAAATTATCTACAGTATATCGTAAAAAAAAATTTTCCTGTTAAGTAGGAGAATCTCGCTTTTTAGTTAATTATTAATAAAATTAACAATTTGAAGATATCGTCATAAAAATTTAAAGGATAATAGGTGATTACCTATACTTTATTGTGTAAAAAATTCAACTTAATTAGGTGAATGGTTTTGTTTTAATAAAGGTTTGAATTTGGCTTAGTTTTTTTTGACAGACCCTGTATATATATATATATATATATATATACCTTGGGTTAAATTAATACGGTGTGGTTTAAATGATGCTAAAATAAAGGTATAATTCATAGCATAAATATAAAGAAATAAACCACGTCATACATTACAATATATATATATATATATATATATATATATATATATATACATCAGACATGGGGCTGAAGCATGGCCTCGGCCTCGAGCCCGGCGTCAGGCATATTCTGCAGGCCTCGGCCTCGACCTTGGCCTTGGACCTCAAAAGTGGCCTTGGCCTCGAGGCCAGGTGAAAAGTGAAAAGGCCTCGTGACTTTCGTGAGGCCTAAGGGAATCCTGATTTGTTTTGTTCTATACTAGAAATCGGTATAGAGTCAGGGTCGACCCTAGAGCCATGTATAGCAATGGAATTGAGCGCGGGCTACGCCGGGTTGTACAGCGTATTGTAGAGTTTGCTCTTCAGAACCGCGACGAGCGTGAAGTCAGGACGAGTCTGTCCTTCGGATTCGGGTCAGATGACGGTGATGTAGATGATTATTGGGTAGTAGTGCCATTTAGACGTTTGGCGGCTGAAGATGTAGAATATATATTAGGACGTATAATGCAAGCTGCCCAAAGTAGTATAGCCTTCAATATGGACAACTTCACGGTAAATATTGATCGTGTATTCCGTGTTGCGGGTCATAGTGCCATACCGTATACTCTTAACTTCAATTCTCCGATTATTTACCGAAAGCATATAAACGTCGATCGTGGTTGCGGCTTTATAGCAGTACTCTTAGCACGTATGTTTACTGTACAAAATACACCGACCACAAAAATTTGGTTGCCTACGGTCGTGGAGCGTGCCCGTAAACTAGCTGCAGACTGTGAACTTGAATTTGACTGTAATATGGGCCCTGAAGAGCTGAGAAGGGTAGAACAGGAAATGAATGTCCGTATAGTTGTATTTGGGTTGGATGATCGTCGTAGGACTGTGTATGTTTTTAAAAGCTGTGTGAGAGATCGTACAAGACCCCTACTTATTTTAGGATTGTCAGGGACAACGTATCTCCCCATCCGTAATATAAGGTGGCTTTACGCGAGTTGTGACAAAAGTCGAAAATATGGGAGACATCATGATTTGTGTAAGGGGTGCCTCGAGTTTGCGGATGATATAGTGAGACATTGTAAAGAATGTCACATGGTATGTGAACAGTGTAAAAGCACCAAATGTGAAAGCCGTGTAGTTGAAGTTGAGAAGAGAGACTGTGATGTGTGTAGACGCACATTTTTCACTAATAGCTGTTTTGATTTCCATAAATCAATTGGCACGTGCAGGAAAATGAGAATCTGTGAATGTGGTATGTTTCACACAATGGATAATTGGGGAAAATTTAAGCACAAGTGTGACGAAATTCACTGTCCTACATGCCAAGAGGAATATAAGGCGGATGGAGTAAAACATGTATGTTATATGAAAGATGCTAAGCCTAAAAATAACCCTTGTATAACTGTATACTACGATATAGAAACATATACGAACGCTGAAACCAAAGAGGTAATTCCACATTTATTTGTGAGCCAGACTATCTGCGATGAGTGTATGGGGATCGAATGTGACGAGTGCCTCAAATGCGGTAAACGGACAAACGTTTTTAAAACGAATGTCCGCGATAGTCCTGTGAAACTATTTGTGTCCTATATTGTCAAGTTAGCCGACAAGTTCAAAAAAATGACTGTGTATATTCTCGCCCATAACGGGGCAAAGTTTGACACGCAGTTCCTTTATAAGGAGTTGCTTGAACACGAATCCTCTGAGATATTTACAGGTGATCCATTGAAAAGAGGCAACAAATTAATACAGATGCAAATAAGAGGCAATGTACAATTTAAAGACACTTTATTATTCACACCTTGTAAATTAGCAAAGCTACCCAAGGTGATGGGAGTAGCAGCTGAAGTTTCCAAAGGATACTTCCCTTACACTTTCCTCACCAGCGAGACTTTAAACTACGTAGGCCCACCACCACCCAAACATTATTTTAACTATGACTGTATGGATGAACGTGAAGACTTTGATCGATACTACAACAGTTTTAATGAAAGTAACCCTTATAATATAGCTGATGAATGTGAGCGTTATTGCGTGAACGATGTGCGCGTGCTTAGAGTATGTTTCCAGGCCTTTAGAAGGATGTACATAGGCCGTTTCAAATGCGATCCGCTGCAAGTCGCAACCACCATCGCGTCATTATGTTTTACGGTGTTCAAGAATAACTTCATGCCTAAAGACACCTTAGCCATTATTCACCGAAACAAACCCCGCAGTTACGGACACAAGGCTATTTACTGGCTCATACACCTACAGCAACAGACAGGTGTATACATAAAGCACGCCCGCAACACGGGTGAAGTACCCATTAAGATTAATGGACGTGTTTTTTGGGTTGATGGGTTAAGTGAAAACCGTGTAACTGGTGTGAAGACTGTGTACTCCTTTAACGGATGCTGGTGGCATGGATGCCCCCGTCCTGAGTGCGGAATCGCCGGAGATATCCACGGTAAATCTCCTGCCGACTGTCTTGCATGGACCCGCACCCGCGATCAATTTATAGGATCACAGTTCACTCACAAAGTCTTGTGGGAGCATGAATATGATGCACGGATGGAGACAGACGAGGTGTACCGTGAGGAAATAAACACGATCAAGCGTTCAATGGTGCTGGATCCTCTCAAATGTGGTGATAGCTTGTTTGGAGGACGTACAAATCCATTCAGACTATACTTTCCACCTACGGATGGCGTGAAGCTCCATTACTACGATTTCTGTTCTTTATACCCATACGTGATGAAGAACAATCCGTACCCCGTGGGCGCTCCTGAGAAACTGGTGGGACCTAACTTGCCCTCCATCAATGAATTTTCAAGAAATTTGAATGATCGTTACTTTGGGCTCTCTTTCGTAGACGTACTCCCCCCACGCAATTTATGGATGCCAATCTTACCTGTCGTTATCGACCACAAGCTCATGTTCCCACTGTGCGTGAAGTGCGCGGAAGAGAATAACGGCGATTGTAACCATATACCCCACCAGCGTAAGATCAGAGGCGTATATACAAGTCCTGAGCTGGCCCTAGCCGTACGCCATGGGTATAGAATACTGAAGATACATGATGTGTGGAGGTTTCAGAAGCTACCCAACCTTTTCACACCATATATAAACGCATTTTTGAAGGATAAGGTTGAGGCATCAGGGTATCCGCGAGGAGTTGATACCGAAGATGAAAAGTCTGCCTATATTCAACGTTACCGCGACCGCGAAGGTATACAACTTGATCGTGCCCAAATTGCAAAGAATCCTGGCAAGCGCTTTAGTGCAAAGTTGTGTCTAAACAGTCTATGGGGAAAATTTGCGCAGAATACCAGCAAAGGGAACATTCATTTGGCACAAAGTTATAGTGATGTCTGGGATTATGCCAATGCTCCCGATAAAGAGGTCATGGAGATCGTGAATGTAGGTAATACTTACATAATAAAGTACAACAACACTGAATTGGCCACAGATACCTCAAGGGTTACAAACATACCTGTGGCCAGCTTCACAACAGCCTACGCCCGTATAAAACTTTGGGGTCTATTGCATTCTCTTGGGCGGAGAGTATTGTATGCCGATACAGATAGCGTGATATTCACAGAGAGGGAGGGTGAATACATGCCCGCTATTGGGGAGTTCCTCGGCGAGCTCACTGATGAGATCAAGGATGAGTATGGGGACAACGCATACGCCGACTCTTTTGTCTCAACAGGACCTAAAACTTATGGGGTACGGGTGAGGGTGGGGGAGGATATGAAATATATCGTGAAGGCAAAGGGTATTACGCTCAACCATGCGAATCGGCGGGTTGTTAACTTTGAATCGTTGAAGGATCTAGTGTGCTTGGACGATGAGGGCGAACGACCTCCCCAACTAATTGTAGGCACCCACAATTTTCGAGCGCAGAAGCTGGGGGGCATGAAGGAACTTAGGGGAACGAAGGTGTGCCGTAACACCTATAGGAAACGTTCCCAGTTACCTGGTACCTATGATACCGTACCCTTTGGATACCATAACTTTTGATGCGTCTATTGACTTATGACACGTATTTGTCTTGTATATAATCGTATCTATTGATTTATTACACGTATTTATAAATATATATAACTTGAATATCTCGTTTATTAAATCGTATTTATAAATATATATAACTTGAATATCTCGTTTATTAAATAAATCAATTAGCGTTTCACTTTCTCCTTTGTGTGTGTGTGTGTGTGCACAGGTGAAAGTTCTAAGCTCCGCCCACTGTGAGACCGTGAGTCATGCTACTATCTGGGATTCCCTGCGTGGTCAGTCGACTGCAGTAAGCCCTTGAGATCAGACGTGTATTCAGAAGAAAAAAAGGAGATCAGACGTGTATTCAAATGGCTACCTTTAATATTGCTTGTACAACGTTTATGAAATGGTATTCAGCAAAGTGTCAGGATGTGGTGGATACCGAAAAACTTCCTATTCCCCCCTCCTATGCCTCTTTTAAAACCACATTGGATTGTGCGAAGTTGCAAGATGTACAAATACTCTACGGATGTTCTGGTGAGACCGTTGAAGGCTTTCGTTGCACAGACGATGTGCTGAAGTATGCTGTAGCGCTAAACTTTATAAAGTCTCACATATACCGTGAAGTAAAAGAAACAACGCGTGCAGAAGAGAAGCAGCAGGTATGGATAATGAGTCTTGTGGATGGGTGTGTGACAAGCGGTATTATGTCATGTTACACCATGTCGATTACTCATACCCTACGACTGAAAATGTGAATCTCGTCATCATGGACAGTCTTAAGTATTTTTATCACTATATTAATGTATATCATGATGAGGTTCGTAGTGAGGTTGTGGCTAGTGCCCTGCGTGAGTTTTTAACAGACTTTAGAGACGAGTATCGTTTGCTGGGCAGAAAGGAAAAATATGAGCATATGTTCCTCTCAAATAGTGCGCCGGAGTGTGAAGATGTTTAGTAAAACAAATGTGCCTAGTTCTTATCCTGAGGGAAACTGTCTGGTGCGTAGTCTGGTAGTGATGAAATTAATTCTTGTAGCGGAAAAACAAATATGTACAACAATTCGTTTATGGTGCGACTCGCGGATCATACGAACAAGCCCATTCACGTATCATCGAGTCAGCCGCCCGTCGAACCGTTCCTGCCCACCTGCGTGCCTCACACGGCTCATAGTTATCTCAGAGCTTGAACCGAGTGGACGTGCGCTCCTCGAATACGATGGAACTTCCTTTGAGCAGCATTCTCAACGCCTCGTACGATGTGTCCGTGACGAAATCGTTGCGCGTGTTCAGGCGTAAATCCGGTACCGTTAGCTATGTACTGGAAACGGAATGTAGACAAACAAACAAACGGGTTTATTTAAGTGTCGAGGAGATGAATAGAATCTTCGTGATAGTTGAGAAGTGGAGTGAAGATCGCTATAAAATACCTGCTAACGTAGGTACAAGAAGAGAGCAGATTAGTGACGCACCCTCATACGCCGTTGTATGTACGCTGTGTATAAATAACGATCGGCCATGCATTGATATACGACTGATGTGGAAGAATGCTTCTGATAATAATGCTCTTGTTCCTACGCGAAACCGTTTCATCCTCGACAGAATGTTTGAAATCGTCGGATTCCGCAAGCTGAAACCTATATTAGACGCGCGTGTTACGGATATGCTTTATTTTGATACAGTACTTGAATACGCATACACCGCTCTGCTCGATGGGTTTACCGAGTGTAGGGCTGGTGTGAATGGTCTAGAGCTGGACGTTTATTTAAAAAGTTTAGACTCTTTGAAATACCACGAACTTTGGTACAAAGCAATTGATCGGTACAAGGCTGAGCTCACCTACACCGTTCACCCTGAAGAACTATTTCTTTATATAACGAGCAGTTGTCGTAACGATTTAGAAGATTATTTCAATTGCCGCTATGTTGAGTGAGTTCACGATTGAAAAGCTCGGGTCGGTAGAAATAAAACCTCGATTGGAAAGGCGTGTTTATAAACTTGTGTTTAATAATGTAGCTAACGATGAACTCTTTGTGCGTGCTTTTGATTGTATTCTAGACGTATTTAAAGATGACTTACCAACCGGATGTAAAGTGGGAACAAAAATAGTACTGAACGATATGAAAGCCCTTCATATCGAGTACAGGTTTCCCTATACTTTAAGCGGTGAAATATTATTAGACCGCATATACTGCGTAATGCAGAGCAATAATGATGTAATTGTAGACTCAATTAAGTGCGAGTTTAGTATTTTGAAAAAAAAAAGTGAAATGTATTTATATATTTAACATATTTATTTCTCCTGTACTGTTATGATTATATGCATATTCCTCGTTCTATTATTATTCAAATGTATATTTATTTCTATATATCTCCATAATTGTGTGTGTGTGTATATATTTTTTGATTATATGCATATTCCTCGTTCTATTATTATTGAAATGTATATTTATTTTCTATATATTTATAATAAACAGAATGATGCAGTGTTGTTTTACTTAATTCTAATTATATCATGTTACGCCTTCTAAACCTACTACCGGTATTCTAAACCAACTTTTAAGAAATGGTACAATCTGACAAATGTATACAATGGTATCTGGCAACTGTATACAATGGTATCTGACAAATCAAGCCATTTACGCCTTCTATGCCAACTGGCTGATTAGTAGTCTATAATAATGTATACAATGGTATCTGACAATAATAATAATGGTATCTGGCAACTCAAGCCATTTACGCCTTCTAAGCCAACTGGCTGATTAGGAGTCTATAATAATGTATACAATGGTATCTGGCAATAATAATGTTTAAAAAGTGGTATCTGGCAACTAAAGCCATTTACGCCTTCTAAGCCAACTGGCTGATTAGGAGTCTATAATAATGTATGGTATCTGGCAATAATAATAATGTTTAAAAGTGGTATCTGGCAACTCAAACCATTTACGCCTTCTATGTAGGCTGACCATATTTCCTTGAGACAAAAACGGGACATTGGGATGGCAAAAAAGGGACGGGGGTTATGTAATATTCTGTATTCATGAAAAAGTAAGTACATAAACATATTGAGCTTACAATTATTCTTCAGTGACAGAACCCATACAAAAACCCATACCAAACGGTACGTATGGTCAGCCTACTTCTATGCCAACTGGCTGATTAGGAATCTATAAGACAACGCCTACTCGGCTGAAGTCCGATTAACTACCATCATATAAATATATTGTGGTACACTATTTAAATGGATGATTAATATATGGTTTAATTTAATAAATATTGCTATCTGGCAACTCAGTCTTCGATTAGAAAAATATATAGCGCAAACTGGCAACTCAGTCGAATACATGGCGCTATCTGGCAACATGGCGGATTAGAGGTCTATAAAAGAGCGAGAGACGACTGACGGAGTCATTCAAGCTCGGCTCCCAGCCGAGCAAGGACCTCTGGTCCTTTCTCTTTCTGGCCCTTGGGAAAACCCCTTAGAGGCCTCTTAGGTTAGGTAAGCCCCTTTGGGGAAAATAGCTTGGGGGAGAACTCCGCCTCCAAGTTGCATGCAATCGGCAACAAAGGCCGATACTCTCTCTCTTTCTCTCTCTCTCCTCCCTTGGCTCCTTCTAAGCCAACTGGCTGATTAGGAGCCTATAAGACAACGCCTACTCGGCTGAAGTCTTAATATGCACTTGGCTCCGGCCAGGTGAACACCTCTCCTCCTTTCTCTCCTTTCTGGCCCTTTGGGGGGATTTTTTTCAACACCCCCACCCCCTTTGCAACATTACCCCACCCCAATTTGCAACATAACACCCCTTTGCAACATTACCCCACCCATCCCATTGCAACATTACGTAATAACTTGCAACATTACTGCACTCTTACCTTTTGCGGCTATACTACTCACCAACACCATTAAACCTCAGAATATCACCATGAGAATTAAATAACACCCGCCCGCTACAATTGCTGTTCAAAGACTGCCAGACACCAGTCACGCCAGACGCTAAGGCTAAGCTAAGCAGCTGCCGCTACCCGTATACAAAACGCAACATGTTTAAAACATGTTTGTCAAACAGACGAAGGACATGAATTTGGAATAAATATGTTTATTAAAATACAAATTTGTATATTTTAATTACGAATAATGTTTATAGAAAGATAATTATTTTTAAGAAAAATCCATTTGTATGTGACAAATATCGCCCCTCTCAGCTCAACTTTCGCCCCCTTGGGGGCGATATCGCCCCCGTTGAGAATGACTGAATTATAAAGTATTAGACATATAACTTTAAAAGTGTCTGATAATGGAAAATATCAGGTGAAAATATACTCTTGAATCAAATGACATATATAACATGTTGAAATATCAGGTGCAAATATATTCTTAATATTATCGTTATTATATTATCATCGTATATATAATTATATAGTAATGGCATAATATAAACTTCATACCTATAGGCCTACCGTACATCAGAAACATCTTTCACATACAGTACAAGCTACTGTACAATTACATTAATGATCTTTGGTAGACTTTAAGACCACAATTTCTTATTGACAAAGATACATAAAAATGCAAAATTTGAAAAAAAATAAGGCATCTCCAAATCTAGCTCTGTTTTCAATGTTCGCTAGAGTCACTAATAAATAATGGTAGCCATTCGGAAATTATACGAGCAACACTCAGTGAGTTAGTACAATCTTGAAATATTTTGTGGGATCATCTTCACATCATAATTTTCCATATTATCATAAATACTTGAAATATTGCGGGTATATTAAAATGAGAAATATAGAACTGCATGAAATGAGAAATAAAAAGTTATTGGGCTAATGTTTGGTGCCAAGGAAATCTTGTTCTGGCAACTGTGTCTGACTGTGTGACCCAGCAAGTGTAAACACACAGCATGTCGGTGTTGTGGTGTGGCCGCGTGTCATAGATGAACGTGCTTAATGCTTAATAATGCCCTTTTATTTGGTAAGTGAAGTGAGCTATGTCTTTGTTTATTAATTTTGAGTAGAATTTTGCTTTTCCTTATGGATTTCAAAAAAAGAAGAGATACAGGCTAGTGTGAGGCTAGATTGTTTAGACTTCCCAAAGCATGGAGGAGCTTATTTGTAAAAGATTTTGAAGTGAATATCTGCACCCAGAGATGCAAATACCACATTCTTTATTTGCATCCGAAAAAATGTGTCCTCGGCCTCGGTCTCAAGGCCTGAGGCCACGCCTCGTCCCCATGCCTGATATATATATATATATATATATATATATAATATATAATATATATATTCAGTGGCGACTCCTGCACTCGGGCTTCTCGGGCTGAGCCCGAGAGGCAAGGGGCAAGGAGAAGCATGAGAGATAAAATTGTGTATTTATAGATTTAAGTTTTAAATACAAATTGCAAAAATGGTTTTTGGCTGGTAGTATGTACTATTTTTCTGTCTAGCCTTCGTCACGCAAGCAAATTTTGAGCGCATTTAGATAACCTAACTACCTATAAAAAAACTATATTGACACATTAAGTTTTCGTGTAATCTTTCAAGATCCTTTACTCGGGCGCAAGACATTACGCCCGAGAAAGTATAAGTAATATCGTATATTTAAAGTTCTTTTAATGAATAATTATTTGCTTGCATACGGTTACATAATAGTCCTTCTTCTAATTCTCATTAAATAAAATACGTTTTTCCTCCTATTAATTTTTTTATAAAGAAAAAAACATTTCAACTCGGGCTTATATCCTTCGGCCTTGTAGAGACACAATTTTTAATTCTGGCGATACATGGTAACTTTTTACGTTTCGATAAGCGTGCCTTCAACTGCCTTGGGCGGCGGTGCAGTTTGATTTTTGCCGGAATGTGAGGTTGTTCGCTTTTCTTAAATAATCTGATTTATTTTTAATATTATAAGTATTCTGAGAAGTATAGCCCACCCATGGGCAAAAAGGAATTACATGACCGAATATTAAAGGAATTTGCTTTAAAACCAAGACGCTTGGACTTTATGTTCAAGTAAATAAAATTCAAATAATTTTTTTACCGATGTATGTATTTACTTATTTTATCGATAATTTTAAGTTATTGTCATGCATTCAAATGTCGGCTCATATGTAGACTTGAAAATTTAAAAAAGCCCGAGTGGTCTTGAAGAGCTGGAGTCGCCACTGAGTATATATATATATATATTTATATATGAAACACGGTACACAGACCGTGCATGGAACAAGGAACTCTTCTGGGAAAATTAAATCCACTATAGTCCGAGTAAGTAATGGTAAATGGCAAACACTATAGTTTTTTCTTTTTGATGATGTTAGCCCGACGTGGGCAACGGGTCACTCGCAAAGAGGCCCCAAAAATATAGCTTCCCTCACCAGCTATCTACAAAGCAGATAGGATCCAGCTTTGGAACCCGATCTAGGGGTTTTGTAGATCGTTGGTGAGGGAAGCTATATTTTTGGGGTCTCTTTGCGAGTGACCCGTTGCCCACGTCGGGCTAACATCATGAAAAAGAAAAAATCTATAGTGTTTGTCATTTACCATTACTTATTCGGAATATAGTGCATTTAATTTTCTCAGAAGAGTTCTTTGTCCCATGCACGGTCTGTGTGTATCATGAAAAACCTCAGGGGACCATTCTGAGTTCAATCCCACATATATATATAATACAAACTCAGAATGGTTCCCTGAGAACATTATATGTTAAACACAGACCGTGCATGGAACAAGGAACTCTTCTGGGAAAATTAAATCCACTATAGTCCGAATAAGTAATGGTAAATGACAAATACCATATTTTTTTTCCTTTTTCATGATTTTAGCCCGACGTGGGCAACGGGTCTCTAGCAAAGAGATCCCATAAATATAGCTTCCCTCACCAGCTATCTGCAAAGCAGACAGGATTTATTCAACACGACGTGAATGCAACGCGTCTTTTACTTATATAGAGGTTCTGAGTGTAGGGATCTAGGCTTGCTTTAAACTCTAGATCCACGTCCCAAAGCTGGATCCTGTCTGCTTTGCAGATAGCTGGTGAGGGAAGCTATATTTATGGGATCTCTTTGCTAGAGACCCGTTGCCCACGTCGGGCTAAAATCATGAAAAAGGAAAAAAACTATGGTATTTGTCATTTACCATTACTTATTCGGACTATAGTGGATTTAATTTTCCCAGAAGAGTTCCTTGTTCCATGCACGGTCTGTGTTTAACATATAATGTTCTCAGGGAACCATTCTGAGTTTGTGTATACTAAACGGACGTGTTTCGTGCCTTGAAAAGTGGACGCTCAATGTCCCGGTTGAGGTTTAAGTTTTGTTTTTTTTGGCTAAAAATACAATAGTTACCCCTTTTTCTTTGATTTATTCAACACGACGTGAATGCAACGAGTCTTTTACTTATATAGAGGTTCTGAGTGTAGGGATCTAGGCTTGCTTTAAACTCTAGATCCACGTCCCAAAGCTGGATCCTGTCTGCTTTGCAGATAGCTGGTGAGGGAAGCTATATTTATGGGATCTCTTTGCTAGAGACCCGTTGCCCACGTCGGGCTAAAATCATGAAAAGGAAAAAAAATATGGTATTTGTCATTTACCATTACTTATTCGGACTATAGTGGATTTAATTTTCCCAGAAGAGTTCCTTGTTCCATGCACGGTCTGTGTTTAACATATATATATATATATATATATATATATATATATATATATAATTAAAAAGGTGTTTTAAGTTATGGTACTTCCTCAATTTCATCATTGATCTGCTTTTTTTTCTGTCCTTTTCACGGGATTCGGACAATGCCGGGGACTCATTTAGTTATCACGGCGGAGAAATGTTTTCAACGAAAGATCACGACAACGACATGGCTCCGAACAAAAGATTTGCAGAGGAATTTTGTAGTGAATGATGGTCCAAAAATTGAAACCACTCCAACTTAAATGGGTATCAGTACGATGGAAACCACACTTCCGGCGCTGATGGCATCAATTGGTATAATTTTCATGGGTTCTACTACCATTGTGTACCATAAAATTTAACTCATTATCTTTTGTTACAAATCACAGTCATCCATTACCCTACATCTCCGAAATAATAAAAACTTCATACATACATACAGTACATTAACAAATCTCTTTTCCTAATGGATTGAGGTGAGAAGACAGAAATACTTCGGATGCGAAACACAGAAGATAGTGAGAAAGAGAAAAAGTAGAGACTAAAGGGCGCACATCCATTCACACACGTATCTTGGTGAACGAGCGACCCTATATCACCCACATAGCTAAATTCCACATCTTAGCGGCTCTCTGTACGTCGTGCGTGCACTCTAAATAGAATTAAATGTTTCTTTAGACGTTTCAGTGTAACAATTTTGAAAATTTTGCCGTATCTAATGCGTTAAACGCTTCAAGTGCTGTCAAGTTCAACATTTGTTTAGACATTACAGCAAGTCAAATGAAATGTCTAAATTCTAACAATTTTTTAAACAATTGAAAAGACTAATCGGAAATGTCTATCGAAATGTTAATGAATTGTCTAAAAATGAAATGTCTATTGCATGAAAGTTTAAAGAATTTAAGTATAAGTTTAAGCTTATACGAAAAGACTTGGTTCACAGCATTACTCTTAAAAACTTATGACTTTCAATTTCTATCGATTTGTTCTTGTAATTCACTTTGTATCCGTATCAAGTGCCTTCCTGTAATTTATATTATCAAATCCATTAATCTTCTTTACTTCTCAATTCTGGATTCATTTTGGTTGCTCTAACCTGAACTTTTTCTAACTTATCAGTGTCTTTTCTCAAGTATAAGTTCTCTAACTTAGGGAGTGAACCTAGGATAGACCTACTTTATATCAAGGGGCTTAGGCCTACGGCTAGGCTCAGGGTCACAGGTTGGTTTTTATTCTTCAAACATTTTACTCGCCAAGGTCTAGCCAAGTAATAAAATTAATAAACGCATGAAACACACTTTAAAAACCTAAGCCTACATGGAATAAATCAATAAATGCACAAATATAATAACTGTTTTCTCCTCTTTTTCAGACAGCCTATAAATACGAACACTAAATAAACTGCGTCACAATTTCAAAATATTTTTAACCACAATGCGCATACGTCTAGGCGCAAAGAATAGAAAATTAACTTATTATACAAATGAAATGTTTAATTTCTACACCCTTTATGTCTGAAACATTTAAACACCGTTTTCAGATATCTGAAATATATAGCAAACATTTCAAAATAGCTACTATTCATTCCAGTTCAGAAAACTAAGTTCATTATGAGATGTCGTGTAGACATTTCATATATCTAATCAAACATCTCGTACCATTTAGAGTGTGGTGACACTTCCAAGATTAAAATCTTTATTACAGACGTGAAAAATATTAGTGAGTATTGAGGAATGAATTACTTCATTAAGAGAAAAGACTAACTTGAAGATAATTTAATGTTTAACCCATTAAAAAATGTAGGTATTGATGGCTATGTAAAACTCTGAACCTATCCACTGTTCAATAAACAGATCAGTGTTCACGGTTTCCTCTCTAGTTCCTCAATACGCTCTTCTATACTACATTTGGTCTGTGTCTGTATTCTTTTGGACTAAATAGATATAAAGTATTTATCATTGATTAAAGGTTTCATATCAGATTTAATGTGAAATATCCATTAAAATTTACCTTTAAATATATGGGTTAAAAATGTCTTAAGAAGAAATATTTATTATCAGAGCCATTTGCATTTTATATCATGTAAACGTTTCACCTCATATTATTCCACGCTAATTCTCACATCAAAATTATAAAAACATTTTTATTTATTCTTAAAAGTTTCTACCATTAAAATAATAAATTTTTCTATATCTTTCATAAAATATTTGTTATTATTATAATTATATTATTATTATATTATATTATTATTATTATTATTATTATTCAAAATGGGAAATTAGTAACATTTTTTATGAGACATTTTTCACAAATGTTTAATGATATTTCAGTTATCCTAATTACATTTAGTTTCAAAATTTTGGTCTGAGGCTCAGAGACGTTTTCTTTAAAGAGTAGTTGATCCCACGAAAATGATACCAATTGATGCCATCAGCGTAGGAAGTGTGGTTACCTTCGTACTGATACCCATTTAAGTTGGAATGGTGGCAAGCTTTGTACCACCATGCACCACGAAATATCTCTGCACACCTTCTCTTCGCATCTGTGTCGTTCTCTTGATCTTTCGTTGAAAACTTTTGGCCGTTGTGAGCGGAAAATGAATCTCCGGCATTGCCTGAATATTCTCCTAAATCTAAACGGTATTTGGATGTTATGTCTCCGACGTAAAAGTGATCGTACTTGGCCCAACGCTTTTTCCCCTCGAAGTCCTCGAGGTCCACCCTCAATTCCATCAGAGTGTTACTTACGAGAGCGTGAATATTATCGAGACCTAGCCAAAATTCTCCCTTCAGGTTTCCGAAACCAAGTTGGTACTCCACCCACTTCCGAAAGAAGTTTTCTCTCTCTGGAAGAGCCTCTCGATGTTGAATCACCGTCCATCCACCTCCGTCAGTAGTTTGGTCGCAAAAAACAGAAACGGGTCGGGTTTCAATACTGAAAGGGTACACTGTTCGAATTCCGGACTCCTTGTCACCAACGTTAAAAATTTCTTCACAATTACGAGGAAGTTTGGGAATTTCAATCAAGTTGGCGGTACGTTTTTCGACTGAATGCAATTGACTTTTCATTTCAAGCAAGAAAGAATTCTTTACGGAGTTCTCACAAAGCGCCAGAGTTTGAGACACGCAAAAAGGAGAGAATCCAATATCTTCAAAAAGGTTGTAAAGTCCTGTCATCTTTGAGTCGATAGTATCTCCATAAGAGACTCTGTTCAATAAACCAAAGATTATCAAAGTTATCAGAGGGTTTGATTCAACCATCTTTTCTCTTCTTGTTGAATCTGCTATTCTAAATGACTTCTAGTAGCTACTGTACTTTTGAAAAACCTCCTCTTTTATACATTTTTATCCTCACTATCATTCGCCTATATCTGTCGAAACATCCGGAATTTTGGGGGCGTACCGAAGTCTAGATTATTTCATTTTCCTGTTTAGCACATTTTTTAAATCCAAATGAGGTCGTTTCAAAAGGAAATTACTCACGGAAGATGCATTCTCCTTTCCGGTTTTGATTTCCCTCTTCTAGTTAATAAACCCATTTAAAGTAAAGTTCAGTTTCTTAAAATGAATTTGGTCTTATATATTGTTTTAGATTAAGTTTTGTCCTTTTAGACTTTAATTTTATTTAAATTGGTAAAAAAAATTTAACATTTTAATTTATTTATTTGCATCAAATCAGACTTTCCTTTAATTAATTTTGGTAAACTGAGTTTTTTCTCCATTTATGAAGTTCTCACGCTCGAATGAAAGGAGAGATATTGTTCATTTTTCATTGTATAACCGTACAATGTTCGTAAATGTTGTGATGAAACAAATTCTTGCTATTTATATTAAATATGTATCTTTTTTCCTCGTTTTAATTGTATCTTTCTATTTTTTATTTTAATCATTATAGTTTCTTCGTATTTTATTTAAAATAAGTTACCTGTAGAAAAGAGATACTTATATAAAAATTGCTTTCTCCAAAAACAAAACTTTATATTATATGTTATTAAACCTGTAATAAGACGTTCATAATATCACACACACACACACACAGAGAGAGAGATTATATATATATATATATATATATATATATATATATACACAATATACATATATAATCTTGATAATAAATGAGAAAAGGCGTTTACAGTTATGGTACTTCCTCAAATTTCGTCATTAATCTGCTTTGTTTCTTGTCCCTTTTCATCAAAATTTTCCGCCCTGAAAAACAAAAAGGTAATTTCAGTTTCCAATATTCTTCGTAATAATATTATATTTTCTTCATCTACGCAAACAATATAAAAAGTATTAATGTCAGTGTTTTATCTACTGTCTCTGTTCAAATGAATGAAATGGAAAATGAAAATTTTTATTTCAATTCGTCAAAATATCTGTTGAAAATAAAGGATTATTTAAATAACTTTATTATATTTTTCATTTTGTTTCGTCTTCATCACCCATTTCTTTCTTCGGGTTTAGTCCGTTTTTACAATAAATTGTGCAATTGCCAAAATTGATGGTTTCTTATTATGATTTATATAATATTGACAATTTATGTTGCAATTGCCTTTAGTCACATTTGTTGTTGCATCTCATAAGTGTTTTCCATATTTTAAAGGTAACGATGTACTTCCACCTTAATTTGAAATAATATCTTATTTTTCTCATATCTTCTAAAATGTTCTAAAATTACCTAGTAAAGTTTTGTATGTTTGTCAATCAGTAGTCGAACGTTGTGAACAATGTGTTCAAGTTGAAAGAAGACACTTTGAACATTTAAAATAAACAATTATTTATTATTGTTGTATTTGAAATAAAATTGTTAAATATCGCATAATTTTTGTTAAGATATTGCGTCCATATAAAAGTTTACTTAGTAATTTTAGAACACGAAAGTTTACTAGTTAATTTTAAAATACGCTGCATACTGTATACAGAGACACACAGAGACACACAGAGAGAGACAGAGACAATGTAGTTCAATTGAAAAGGCGTTTTATATATTTCAGCATAGACTAATAATACTAAATATGGTTAATAAAATGATTGAATTCATGCATTTTTGCTTAATTGGACAGAAACTGAAAGCGAGAAATGAGAATTTTAAAATTTAAACGTAAATAAATAAACTTAAAAAGCCTTCGTGTTTTTAACTTTTAATACCGAAGACTGAAGTGATTAAAATCAGTTTGCAAAATGAGCTTTGAGAAAAGGCTTTAATAAACAAATATTTCCAATTGACGTATCTGTATAAGTAATCTGGAGTGATACTTAAAATATACATTAAACGATCGGATGACCAATTTCGGAAATAAGCTCACCTAGAAATACAAAATTTCTAAAATAAATAAAAAATGGCCTATGCAGTAATGATTGGTTTTGTTTTTTAAATTTTATTAGCCACCAAAAAGAATAAAATATACAAATAAAATCAGAATATAACCAATTAGTAAGTTTTTATGCTTTAAGTTTTTTTTTTATAATTTTAGGCGAACTTCTTTCTATAATTGTTAAAACAGTGAAAAGGAAACTCATGCACATAAATATACAGTTATTGTCCATCCCTGTTTGGAGTACGGTTCTCATGTGTGAGGTGGCTCAACCCACAC
>JAJOZX010009864.1:20000-143667 GCA_023014485.1 Bathynomus jamesi | reverse complement strand
TCCTCATTCTCCATTCACTATATACCAACCATGTCTCTATACGGTCCGGTTTCGGTCCAGAGCTAGTGTCTCCGAGAAACCTGATACAATGAGAAAACAGACATATTAACAACTTTAACATTTCACCGCCAAACCCGCATATATTCGTTGCCATAAATTCGTGCCTGTCACGCCATACCCGTATATATATATAATATATAATATTATATATATATATAATATTATATACCATAACGTGGCGATGAAAAGCTTAATTGAATAAAGTAATAGGGAAAAAATCGTCTACAATTGACTAATCACATTCTTAAAGAAATAAGACATTTTAGGAAAACATAATTTGAATTTATTGGCGGCCACACTACAGAAGAAACGTTATCAATATGCTGTTGAAAAATATTTATGGAAGCTTATATCGTTATTCATTAACATGTACACAATTTTAGTTTCCCTGACTCTGTTGAAAGCCTTTGATACATTTTCACACGATATCTTATTGGATAAATTATTAACCATATGGCAGAAAGGGGAATATATTAAATTGATTTAAATCATGTCTCTCTAATCATTATCAATACGTTTAGAGGCATTTCATCAAATAAGCTGTATTGAAAAGTGGGAGTTCCACAAGGATTTATCCTTGCCACCCTTACTTTTTTTAAATATCGGTAAACAACATTAAACTGTATTCGATATGCGGATGATCACTACACACTTCTACACACTATAATATCAACTCCCTAACAAATGAAATGAACAGGCAATTAGGTCAATCTATAAATGGACGTGTTCAAACAAGTTTTTACCGAACTTGACGAAACCATCTTATATGACTGTAACTCAAAACCCTGTAAATCACAGTCCATTAAAAGCTGCAAACGCTTCTCTCGCAGGAGTAAATGAATTTAAAGGGCTTAGCATAAAATTAGAGGACAAATTAAATTTTAAAAGTCAGATACAAAAATATCAAATTGAGAATATTAATCATGTAAAAAAATAAATAAATAAATACATAAAACACTTGCCAAAAATACTTTCTTCCTCTGTATTTACTTATTTATTCATCCACAGTTCTAGTACAGCGTTACACCAGGAAGTGGTTCAAACAGCTACACTCAAACTAAAACCTTTTAAATTTAGAACTTATAACTTCATTTTAAGGTTGCATTCTAGGGAAAGTTTTTCCCTTCTTTTGGGTATCAAAGTTTCTTGTCAGATGATACAATAATTTCTTTTTAAATGATACGTAACTTCTTTAGATAGAAGAAATTGTCTTAAAAACTTCTTTTTGGAGTGATTTGAGAAAATAGAAGGTAATATTTCTATGTATAGAAGGTTGCTGGAAGTCTTTGTTTTATGTGTACGTATAAAAAAGATCCTTTGGAAGTAACGCGTAAAAAAGAAGCACAGATTCCTAGTAGACAATGACAATAGACGATCTCATACCACTGCAATGGTCAAAGTTAAAACTAAACGACTTACATACATTAACTGTCGATGTCATTACTACGTACAAGGTTATCAATAATATAAAATAATCTATAGAAACTATACTTCGTCCATTCACAGGGGTAATTTCCCCCCACATCAGCAGGTCATAACCATAAAACAAGCTTTCCCTCTATGATTTTACGCATGCACAAACCAAATTATTCAATGCAAATTGCGAGAAAATGCTATTCATATAGAGAAGCGGATATATGGATCCCCATACTCATAAATATCAAACAGGAACCATCATTAATTCCATTTCGTAAATCACTAAAGCAATACTTTATAAATCCCTATAGGCACTGATAGAACGTATCTCAGCTGCATAAGAATTATTTAAAAAAATGCGATAAATAAATCATAACTTACAAATTATATTAAACGAGTGAGTATGCCCTTTTTCATTAAGAATTGTGTATATATATATATATATATATATATATATATATATATATATATATATATATATATATATATATATATATATATAATATATATATAATCATCAATGTATTCACAGTTTAAGTGGAAGTATGAAGAGTCAAACATTAGTTTTACACAGAGTGCCATTCCGCCCATACGCCCATTTCAGGGTACGAGCAGCTCGCAGCAGCATTGTCAAGCAAATAGGGAGATCAAAGTACTGACGAGGCTTTCGTACGTGGTTCATCACCACTGAAAGCAACAATGTTCCGTATTAATCTTGTCCCAAGAACATCCGTAATTATATTCAATTGATTGCAATTTTGTTAGTTTGTATTGCAGACACCCCAGTTATTATCAGTCCTAGTGCATGATTCCTCAGGAACAAGATACACCGTGAGTTTGTGTTTCTCTCCCCACCCCCCTAAGGCAGCAAAAATTGACCTGCATCACTCACAGTCACACTCGTACTTCCTAGGCTTACTCTACACAAAGTGGATCAAAAACCACAAGTATCCGCAATTGCAAACCATCCGTAAACAGGTCTGTATTTCGTTTAGAATAATATTTTTTATATCTCTCTATCTATCTATCTATCTATCTATCTATCTATATATATATATATATATATATACCTTCGGTTAGCTTCCGCCCGAATTGTTCATTCTGACGAAGGTCAAGCTTTTCACTCCACCTTAGACCTACAGTTTAACGTGGAATCCGAACCACGCCCCATCAGCAGCCCAGCGTCATAACCAGTAGGCCACCTAGGGTACCCATTTATCTACCAACCACTTTCTTTATTAGAGTATACATAATAGTGCCATTTTCAACTAAGTTTCATTCACAGAACAATATTTAATTATATTTAAAAGTTTTCAATATACTGTACCAAACATTAATGCACCAATATACACCCTAAAAAAAGGGGGGGGGGGCCCTCGCGTCTACTTTAGAACGGAGAGTCGAAAAAGGAATAAATGTACTTTGAATAAAATACTTGCAGAGTGCAATTGATAGACTGAAAGTACACTGAAAGTACATGAAAGTACATTGAAAGTACAGTGTAAGGTTTTGCTTTAATCCCTGGAATTGTTGTACTTTATGTATTTTTGTTGTTCAGTTTCAGAAGACTCCACTCGTCAAGAAGAGAACAGCTTTATCTACTCTCTATCTATTTTCGTTCTACAGGGGGTAGTCAAAAGTAGATACTCGTAGACATTACTATGATTTGTCCTCAAGAACAAATGGTAAAGTTTATCAATGGAATGCCAGAACGTGTGTATGTGTCCCCTTTGCATAATGGAAAGGAGAAAGCAACACCATTCTAAATACAGGGTGTTCCAAAATTAGCTAGTAAACTTTTATATGAACGCAATATCTTAACAAAAATTATGCGATATTTAACAATTTTATTTCAAATACAGCAACAATAAGAAAACAACAATAATTGTTTATTTTAGATGTTCAAAGAGTCTTCCTTCAACTTGAACACATTGTTCACAACGTCCGACTACTGATCGACGAGCATATAAAAGCTTACTAGGTAATTTTAAAACACCCTGTAGATTGATTCAATAAATCTGTTATTATTTATTCACTTTTAATATCAAATAAAAGACTATAAAAACCGAAAGTGTCTATTTACTTTTGTCAACCCTCTATATATCAATATACTGTACGCTTGAAATTTTCCATTTTTTCCATTTTTTTCTATTTTTTCCATTCTATGAAGTAGAAAGGAGAGGGCAATTTTAAGTGTATTAACTATTTATCACTTTTTTTTTATTTCTATTGCTTCTAATATTTTTCATTTATCATGTCAAGATATTGCGGGGGGCGTTCGACCTTGGCCCCTCCTTTCTGGCAAAAAAAAAATGGAGAGAAAAAATCAAGTGGCAGAAATAACAGTCTTAATTATAATCCACCAAATTTGTTATTTTCCACTTTATTTTATTTCTGTTATTTCTATTTCTATTTCTTCTCTTTCTATTATTCCTATTATTTCCATTTCTATTTCTTCTCTTTCTATTATTTCTATTATTTCCATTTCTATTTCTTCTCTTTCTATTATTTCTATTATTTCTATTTCAATTTCTTCTATTTATTTTTTTTATTTTTTGTTGTAAAAATGAAAATGAATCCTAAAAATTCTGCCTGAAAATTTGTCATACTTCCCAACAACGGCATATTCAAATAAGAATAATTCCATTACATTACGCGCCATTACATACTTAATCCAACGCAAGTATGTAGTACTACTTTTTTTATGCAGGAAGGAGGGGTCAAGGGCGAACGCCCGAAAAAACGCCCTCCCTCCCATAGAGGAAGAAGAGCCAAAAATCTACGGATGTGATGTTGTCTTCATTTATTTACTATATTGCCACCTTATGTAATGCATTCCTTTTCTAATTAAAAATTGTTTGTTAGTTTGTTTGTTTGGTTGTTTACATAATTTTTTTTTTTTTAATTAACTCTGTTTATAAATGACATTATACCCTCAAGTAAATTTTCATTTCGGCTTTACAAATAATAGAACATTTCAAAAGCATATTTAAACGCAGAAAACAATTTTCGAAAGCCTCAATGTCGTTGACTGTCTATTTATTCAAATGTAGTAGCAGTTGTTTAACAATTTATGTGCAGCATACACAAAAAACAAAGACTTCCCGCAACCTTCTGTATATGGAAATATTATCTTCTATTGTCTCCAATCACTCAAAAAAGAAGTTTTGAAGAAAATTTCTTCTATTTAAAGAAGTTGTGTATCATTAAAAGAAGTTTTGAAGACAATTTCTTCTATTTAAAGAAGTTGTGTATCATTAAAAGAAGTTTTTATATCATCTTACAAGAAACTTTGATATCCAAAAAAAGGAAAAACTTCCCCTGTAGAATGCACCCTCAAAAAGAAGTTATAAGTTATAAATTTAGAAGATTTTAGTTTGTACATTTCGCCAACACAAAATTATATAGAAGCCATGAATATAAAGCTATATCATTTGGAACAAACCAACACCTAACAAACAAACCCGACAGATCATTCATCAGAGATGGCTGTTTCCTAACCAACCATCTATATCAATCATACAGTTTCTTTACTATAACTGACAAGTTGAACAACAGCATTCTTACAGAACTTCACATACTACAGGGTGAGCGAAAAGTCCCTGTGCACCTTCCACTTCCAGTACAGTGCAGGTACAGGTTCATTGCACTTCTTGCAGGTGCACAGGGACTTTTCGCTCACCCTATACAATCATTACACAATACACATACTTTATATAAAAAAACAATCAATAATTGTTTATTATTATTATATAAGTTAAAAATAAGTGATTTTCGTCCATACAACACATATCAACCCGTTTACACTTTCACCACAATTACATTTCACACTATGATAATTAAAACCCACTCTAATAGACAGAGTTTATTTCCGCAACAGTTTCGATGCCCACTGGCATCCTCTTCGGGTGGATACAGAAAAAACGAATGAACCAAAAACAAGAGGGAAAACAGTCCAGGGACCATTAAGAAATTCGCACCTAGGTAGATCGTGTTCTCCCGACACTGGAAGGGCATTTTTATTAAAGGGCCCAGCTTATAAGTACATTCGCACAAATTTAAAACTATCTTCTTGTGCTATACATACAGATTCTATCATATTATTTTTTTTTTACATAATTATTACATTTAATATTGTATTATTATTTATTACAGAAATTATAAATTTATTATTACATTGATTATTACATTGTTGTTTATTATACAGAAATTATAAACCGAAAAACGAATGAAAAAGGCGAGAAGGAAACAATCCAGAGACCATTAAGGAATTCGCACCTAGGCTAGATCCCGTTCCCACGACCCCAGAAGGGTTTTTTTTTTTTTTTAAAGGGTCCCGCTTATAAGTACATTCGCACAAATTAAAACTCTCTTCTTGTTCTATACATTCAGATTCTATTATTTTGACATAATTACTCCATTTATTATTGCATTTACGTTTTTTAACATTTATTATTATTACCTTTACACTAATTATTACATTTATTTTATTACCTTTATTGTTACATTTATTGCATTTATTTTATTACCTTTATTGTTACATTTATTGCATTTATATTTATTTCCACATTTATTACTTCCATTATTACATTTACATTTACGTTTATTATTCCATTTACATTTTACCGGAAAAAAAAGAACCAAAAGCGAGTAAGGAAACAATCCAGAGACGTTTAAGAAATTTACACAGGTTAGAACCCGTTCACCCGACGCGGTAAGGAATTTTTTGACCAAGAATCTCATTAAAGGGTCCAACTTATAAGTACCTTCGCACAAATTAAAATTATCTTCTTGTTCTATACATACAGATTCTATTTTTTTCTTTTGACATAATTATTACATTTATAAAGTACCTTACTTGATTCCCAATTTATAGCATGATTATTTTGGCTGGCGTGATAAAAAATGGCATTATTAGTATTACAACTTCTGAAGGCATATTTGTGTTCTTTAATACGGGTTTCAATATTTCTTCCAGTTTCTCCTACGTATACTAAAAGGTCTCTGGATTGTTTCCTTACTCGCTTTTGGTTCATTTTTTTTCCGGTAAAATGTAAATGGAATAATAAACGTAAATGTAAATGTAATAATGGAAGTAATAAATGTGGAAATAAATATAAATGCAATAAATGTAACAATAAAGGTGATAAAATAAATGTAATAATTAGTGTAAAGGTAATAATAATTGTTAAAAAACGTAAATGCAATAATAAATGCAGTAATTATGTCAAAATAATAGAATCTGAATGTATAGAACAAGAAGATAGTTTTTTTGTGCGAATATACTTATAAGCGGGACCCTTTAAAAAAAAAAAAAAAAAAAAAAAGCCCTTCTGGGGTCGTGGGAACGGGATCTAGCCTAGGTGCGAATTCCTTAATGGTCTCTGGATTGTTTCCTTCTCGCCTTTTTCATTCGTTTTTCGGTTTATAATTTCTGTAAAATAAACAACAATGTAATAATCAATGTAATAATAAATTTATAATTTCTGTAATAAATAATAATGCAATATTAAATGTAATAAATTTAATAATAAATGTAATAATTATGTAAAAAAAAAATAGAATCTGTATGTATAGAACAAGAAGATAGTTTTAAATTTGTGCGAATGTACTTATAAGCGGGTTCCTTTAATAAAATGCCCTTCCAGTGTCGGGAGAACGGGATCTAACCTAGGTGCGAATTTCTTAATTGTCCCTGGACTGTTTTCCCTCTTGTTTTTGGTTCATTCGTTTTTCTGTATCCACTCGAAGAGGATGCCAGTGGGCATCGAAACTATTGTGGAAATAAACTCTGTCTATTATAGTGGGTTTTAATCATCATATTTTGACCTTCACGTAGAAAAAAGTGAAGTTTTTTGCATTTACATTTCACACACAAATTTTAATGCATCATATTTACATCACATTTTTAAATAAACGAAATTCCTTTATACATTTTCTAATTTTCTACATTTTCTACATTAATACGTTAATACATTAGTATTAATGTAGATTTTTCTACTCTGCGATAGTAACTAAATAATAATAATAATATAATAATAATATAATAATAATAATAATAAATAAATATCAGTTTATTTTACAAATATTTTACAATTATCGTAATAATAATATTATATTATTATTATCATAGTTATTGTTATCAATAATTATATCAACGTTTTAGTAAAATTAATTTAGTTGTAAACCACTTCATATACTGATGATGGGAAACGTCTGAAACCCGAAACGCCTAAAATAATTTCATTACAAAAATGAAAACCGAAAAATACGATTTTTTGTTTTAATATAATCTTTTTATTATTATTATTATTATTATTATTATTATTATTATTATTATAGATGCGGAAAACAGTATGATAAACAAAGTATCAGAAAGTATGAGTGTTACTTTAGCTGAAGAAGGAAAGGCACATTAAAAGAACACAGTAAATAAATACTTTCAAAGTTCACTAATTTATCTTGGATATACATTAAAAAACCACATTCCAGAATATATACTACGTAATCTATATTACTCCTTTGCGCACCCTCACATCCACCACATCACATCACAAGCCATTATATTATTTATTCCTCAAACGTACTGGATAAAAAACTTGTCAGAATCTTGTCGGATGCCAAAACCGACCGAGAAAATACAAACCTCGTGATGTTCCAATCTCGAACATAAGAAGTTTTGTATGGGTACTTAATGGGTATAGTTATGGGTACTTAATGTCCTACGCAAGATGAATATCCGCTTATATATTCAGAAAATATTCTATAAAGAAGATCTTACTTGAAATTACATGACAATTACATCCAACAACGAAGTATAAAACCATTTAATGGTAACTTATTTACTTCCAACACTTGGAACGTATGAAGTCTTCTCATACGAAGGAATTGCTACTGAAAATAAACTTAAAGCCGAAAGAGAACTTTGGATTGGTATTAATTAATTTATCTTACTTCGCCCTTCTCCACATATCCTATTCTTTCATTGCTCCTATAAAACCTTTAAAAAGAATATGTAAATTACTGTTTTTTTTAATTAAAAATATTTACTTTATTTATGTTCATGTAAATCGAATTAACCATATTTCACGCGGAAAAATGAAAGCAAGAGTAGAGACGTTTCGCTCCAATCACTGGAGCATTCCCTATAAAATTTGAAAATGCTCCAGTGATTGGAGCGAAAAGTTGTTATTCTCGCTTTCATTTTCCTGCGTGAAATATCTCAACACTGAACCAAAACCATGGATTTCGCCGCAGTAGTTAACCAATGTAAACTATTTTGAATTATTATTTCAATAAAATAGATCCATTTATAACCGAATATAAATGTAATGATAATGACAATGATAATGATAATGACAAGCTTTATTGGGAGGATATAAATCCCGTAAAATAGTACAATATTCTTAAAATAATAAACGCTAAGGTAAATCAAATAATAATAATAATGCTAAATTTAATTTGTATATAATTACGTAAGTAATTATTGCTATGAAGATAACTGTCCTTATCCCATTTTTGGCAGCTCTTAAGACACCGGTACTAAAATGTCTACACGACCTTTACAGTGATACAATTATCTTTGTAAATGACAAATATATATACGACATCTTGACTTAGTTCGAAGGATGAAAAAGTTCGTAATCTTAACACGAAATCTGCGTTGTCGAAGAGAACGCGAAACATATCTCGCTTCAAAAGAGATAGTCATCACGAGCGATCATCTTCTTGAGAAGATTAACGTAGTCTTTCATGAATTTACGCTTAAAATATTAATTTGGACGAGAAGAGTATCTTATAATGCTGCCCATTTATGCAATGACCTCCAGTGACCTGACTTTTGACACGAACACCTAATCTATATACCCTCCTTATTAAATTCGTGAACCATGCCCTGCGTGGTTTTACAATTTAAAATTTTTCGTGACTGTTCCATAAGGATGTTTGTATGTCAACTAGAATGGCAGCTAGGAATAATTTAGACAACTGACCAAAAGGTGTATATGTGTGTATTATATACACATATACAGTCGGCATTCATATTTTTCTTGAAGAACAATTTAGTACAATTAAGAATAGGGAAATTTGATAAAATCACTTCAATGATAAACTGACTTTACAGATCAATAAAACACACATAAAATGTGTACGTGTGTGTGTGTGTGTGTGTTTCCTTAGCTACCTTTAGTATACAGGCCCAGATCATCGTCACATAAACGTCTCATAGCGACATTAACGGTGTCACCATAGTTTTACAGACTTACTTTTTTCTAATTGACAATCATTATCATCATGGAGAAGGTTAGGTTAGATTAGATTAGACTAGATTAGGTTAGGTTAAATGTTTTATTCAGATTAGGTTAAAATCGCTATCAACACGTGAAAATGAAAAAAAATATGAAAACTAGTTAAAAATGTACGTGTGTGTGTGTGTGTGTGTGTGTGTTTGTTGTGTGTGTGTGTGTAATGAGTATATTCGCTTTAAAAACGTAACTGTTTAATTAAGATGAGTCTTTGCACAAAACCATTTTTCATCCATCTTCATTATTTAACTTTTACTAAAAAATAATTAAGTTATGCTTAAAAGGCCTACAAGTAACCTCATTTGAAAGGGTTAAAAAAGTTCCAAGAATGAGAAGAGGAATTATTCATCTTTTCCAAAGGTGTCTGTGCTCGAAGAGAGAAGTTTAATTTGAGGGGAAAGAAATATATATATAAGGTTACCGTTCCCTCCTTCCATTAATTATCTCAAAAATCATATTTGCTTAAATAATGATTATAAAAGAGAGAGAGAGAGAGACAGAGAGAGAGAGAGAGAGAGAGAGAGAGAGACAGAGAGAGAGAGAGAGAAGGAAAAAATATTCTCACTGAAAATATACATGTACATAAGTCATATTTCAAACTTTGAGAATCATTTGAAAAGAGAAGTAAAGTTTGGTATTAAGATTCGTGTTTTAAGAACGCATCTTTTTTTCTTCTTCTTCTTCTTCTTCTTCTTCTTCTTCTTCTGTTATTAATTGACGAGTCTGTAAAGAAGGAAAACAAATGAATAAAGAATTTTTTTCTAAAAAAATTCGCGTAATTTTATTTCCAAAACCATTTGCTTCAGTAACAAATTTTAATTAAAAAAAAACAAAAAACAAAAAAAAAAACCCTCACCAATAACGATGGAAATGCGTTGGATTGATTCATTTTCCATCGTGTGAAGCAAGAATGGTTTTGTTCGCTAGAATGAAGGAATAAATAATGAAAAAAATTTTTTTTTTAGCAATTTTACAATTTTTGTTAGTAGAAATAAATAAGTATGAAATTGCAGTATTTATTTATTAATTTGGTCCTTAAGCTTTAGGCTTAAGGGCCTCCCCCACCCCCCTAAGCGGTTAGGTAATATGCCAAATTTTAAAGAATAATCGGGGAAGGTTTTAGTAACACACCTGCTCCTCCCAGTCTTCCCTTAGGTTGTGTTTGTTTCGTGGGTTATTTGCCTGCGCAAGACGCAGCGGGCATTCTAGTATTATATATACAGTATATCTTACTTTTAGATAATTCTAGAATCTAGAGGGTTCGAACGACGGTTCAGGATTGACCTACGGTCGACCCTTCTGCAACATCCAACCTCATTTGCGGGGTTTGGTTGAGGAGGGAATTGCTTTCCAACCTCCTCCTTGCTTTCGTACCCAGCCACGCGTAGCTGGTTAGGGAGTTTGCACAAGAACCTGTCCAGCTGGTTCTTGAAATTATTCAGGTTAGTGTGGTGGAGGTTCCGCAGTTCTATGGACAGTAAATTAAAAAGTTTTGGACCTCGTAATCTGAGGGTATTTTCCATCCTCATTTTAATGGCTCCCTGACCCACCACCCGATTTGGGACAGTACAGAATCTGCCTCTTCTTCTCTCATTCCAGCTTGTTTCTATTTCATTTCTAAGGTTAGGGAGAAAAACCCTCGAGTATTTTTGTATGTATTATGTCTACCATTCGTGTCTTCTTTCCAGAGAATAGAGTTTCAGGGATTGCAATCGAGACCAACTGCAGTCTTCATCTTTCGTTTTCTAGCTCTGTTTGAGACGTATTACACAGTGTGTATATATCTATATATATATATATATATATATATATATATATATATATTATACAGTATATATTATTGTTATATATTATTGTTAAAGAATTTACCATACTGTACATTGAATACGAAAGATATCCACATACTAAACGTGAAGGAAATTAAGTCACTTTAGGACGTCACCAGCGGGGCCACCAGCTTGACCTCCGTGTGAAGAGAGACCAACGCATGAAACAACATAAGGTTCATAAGGTATATATGTTGAACACTGAAAAATTTCAAATTAAATACGATTCGATTTTAAATAGTGACAAAACAGTTCCATGAAGTAAATCTTTTGTATTATATTATATACTAGTACAGTTCCCGTCGCTTCGCTGACGGTTTAGACAGGCTAACTACAAAAAAAGAACCAGCCGTGAAAAATTTTGAGCTTCACATTGTGTCAACATTTCTGAATCTGGTATCTCCCAAAACCTCCTCACCCCCATTCATACAACTTGGGGGCTAACCCCCTCCCCATTACCCCCACCCCTCCACATTACCCCACCCATCCCCATTACCCCCACCCTTCCCCCATTACTCCCCTTGATAAATTTCACAAACAGACAAACAGACAAGCTAAACTACAGAAAAGAACACAGTCATGAAAATCTTGAGCTTCACATTGCCGCCCGTAATACAATTTCTGAATTTTTTTCTCACAATTTTTTCTCACAATTTCTGAAAGTGTGACGGACGGACGGACAGACAGCTCTCTTATTATAGTATAGAAGATTATTATTAATTTTAATAATTGTAGATTCAATTTCTTTGGATCTGAAAATTTAATATTTTTAATTAACATTTATAACTTTTATCAGTTCCTTTGATGTTCCTCTGATGATAAAATAATTTCATTGATATTACACAAAAATGCTGAAATATTTTTTAACATTTAATTTACTTACATGGGATGAATATATATATATATATATATATATATATATTATATATGCACTAGAAATCACAAAATAACACGGGACCTTATTAATAAGCAAACAACCACAAGGAAAAGGAAACACAAAGTCGAGCGCTTTCGTGATATAATGTGAATTATACGAAAGCGCTCGGACTTTGTGTTTCCTTTTCCTTGTGGTTGTTTGCTTATATATATATATGTGTGATCTGTCTTCCCTTGTAAACAGACGTGTTTTATGGCGTGTCCAGTGTTACCAATTAAATAAGTGGTTTCACTCGAAGTGTCTTTAAAAAATAGTGTTCGGTGCCTTCTTAACTAAATTACCCCGTGTCATTAATTATTCATAAACGAATATTTTTATTTATTAACTTTATTTATTATTATATTTATTTGGTTAAACCAAGGCGAGTGCATGTGGCTTGGCTTGTTTTGTTTTCTTTGAGAGGTATGAAATTCCAATCTATTAGAAAACTTGGTCTAATAAGGTTGATTTTGCTTTGCTAAGGATCATCAAGTAGGCTGTGGTCACCCTTCGTGGGAAAAAAATCGGCCGAATAGGGGACAGATAAGTTGTTGTTTTTATCCCTCTTTATTAATACTTTTCCTTTTGCAGAACCTTCGTCGGTAGTTTAATTAAGTATGTATTCATTTACTACAAATTTGTGTTACAGGAACCTGTCTTCTGCGTTTCAAAAAAGTTTTTGCCGGCTTGCGCTGGTGACGTCACAACTAAGCACGCGGTAGACTTTCTTTTTATTTATTAATTGCTCTTTTCTTATTCCTGGAGACTTACGTCGTTATCAGATTACTATTATTAACTCGCTATTAATTTCCAAATGCTCGTAATTTAATTAGGTAATAACATGGCACCCCCGTCAAGTACTTGCTTTTTTTTAATTGAATTGAATTGAATAACCTTTATTAATAATAAAATAAATACATTCTTTTCAATTCAATGCAGTCGGTGCGAAGTGAAGTTTGCTGTTTACGCGTTTATTTTGGCTAATAATAATGATCATTTAGTTTGCAGGTGGTGCTCGAACATGGAATTGCTGACGAACGAGCTACAGCTTGAGAGGGAGGCCAGAGTGAGGCTTGAAGAAAGGGTGATGCTCCTGACGATGAAATTAGAATCCCTTGGGCCTTCTGAGAGGAGTTATTCTTCAGTCACGGCCCCTCCTGCCTCAGTTTCTACTAATGATATAAATAGTATTAATAGTCCTCTCTCTTCCCCTAGTTCCCGACCCTTCGTTCAAGTGCGTAATGGAGCCCCATTGAGACAACCTAAGACTTGTCTACCCGTAATAACAAACAATACGTTTTCTGTTATAGGTTTCGAAGACGCTGATGAACCGGAAATACGACTCGTTGGTGATTCCATTGTTCGAGGGCAGCGCGAGGAATTCTGTGGGAGAAACCTCCGTCGTAGGCGCCGTTACTGCTACCCTGGTGCAAGGGTGGAGGATATAACGAGTAGTGTTGACCGGTATACAGACGGAACTTCTGAGGACACAACATTTGTTATTCATGTCGGTACTAATAACGTTTTAAATTCTAGAGCGGAAGAGCTGCTGGGTAGGGACTTGTTAGAGCGACTAAAGGAAAAAACTAATACGATTGTTTTAACAGGTATACTTCCTCGAATTATCCAATGTAGCGATTTCTAAAGCAAGGCGACCTATATTAACAATAGCTTAAAGTCTCTTTGCCAACAGGAAGGAGTGCATTTTGTAGATTTTTAGAACAGTTTCTACGACAGGAGGGACTTGTTCCTCGGAGATGGACTTCATCTTAATGATGTTGGAGCTGCGCGTCTAGGAAAACTACTTCATAATACTGTCTCATTTTTTAGAGACTGCCGTAACTCGACTGACCCCGGCGTAACTTCCTTAAATTACAGGTCAAAAAATATGAATTTACCTTGCGCGCACGAAGGAAACGCGGTTTTAACAAACAATTTGAAGGTTCTATCTTTAAATGCTCGTAGCCTACGGAACAAAATAAACGAATTTTTTTCTTTAATTGCTTGCAAAGACTATGATTTAATTGCGATAAATGAATCGTGGCTTAACACTGAAACACGTGACTTTGTAGGGGAGTATCAAATTAGAGGTTATCGACTTTTTGTTAAAAACAGAATAGGTAGGCGAGGAGGAGGTGTTGTGTTGTACTGTATATCAAAGATAATATTGCGAACGCTACAGAATTAAAGCACAGAATTCCAGAACCAATAGATTCGACTATAACAAAACTTAAATTGAGCGCGTTCAAACTTCTTGTTGCCGTTATATATAGGCCCCCTAATCAAACAGCTGATACGGACGAAGCGTTATATCGTGAACTAAAGAGTATATAGGTAGTGAACATGCTTTAATTATGGGTGACTTTAATTGCTCTATCGTGAATTACGATACAATGCAGGGAGACACTGAAGGTAACCGTTTAGTTAGTTTTCTTGAGGATAGCTTTCTTATTCAAAAGGTTGGGGAACCTACGAGGTTGGACAGTATTTTAGATTTAGTAATAACTACGGATGATAGGCTTATCACTGATCTTCAAGTAATAGAACCTTTAAGCAATAGCGATCACAATATGGTAGAGTTTGTCCTCTCGGTAAGTCACTCGAAACCAGCTAACTCGATTAAAATTCCTGACTTCCAGGGCGCAGACTTTTGTAAGTTTAGAAATGAAATGTCACGCGTCGAATGGGAAAACGTAATGGGGACCTTCAACACAAAAATAATGTGGGAATCGTTTGAAACAGTGTTTAGGACTATAAATGAGGAATGTGTACCGTACAAGATTAAGCGTCAGGTAGGGATCGAAAATAACCGAAAAGTGTAAAACCGGTTTTCATCGTTGCTATGTTCTTAAAGCCGGTTTTTGTCGGTTTTCACCGATGGGATTCTGTATGCTTTTTAGGGAGGTAAATAATCAAAATATTAAACAGAAATAAGGTTTTAATTGATTCAATCAAGTATGTGTAACATTTGAATTAAAAAGTTTATTATCGAACTTGATTTTTTAAATAACACTTGAGAAAACAAAGAGCATTAAGTGTCTGATCTGACATTCTTGATCGAATCTCTGTGACGAATAAACCAGCAGCTGAAAACACTCTCTCGGACTCTACGCTGGTGGCTTTTATTGTAAGCAACGCCTCGTACATTCGATCCAAATTTTCGCTTCTATTCAAAGTAGCTTCAAAATATTTGAATTAATTGTTTACGTCAAAGGTCTCAGAAGAATCTTTCTTGGGTTTCATTTTCAGTTTGTTCATCTCACACATGTACTAGTTCATAAGTTGATCGTCATCATTTACTTCACGACCTGAGCTGCATTGTGAATCTTCGAGTTTCGAGGCAATTGATTGGACTTGGTCGTCTGTTTCTGAAATCTGGCAAGCTTCTGGAAAAAACCTCTTAAATGTATGATCCGCATACTTCTTAAGTGCTTGTCTTGAAGGAAAGAGGAACGGTGCTGATGATTCATTTTTCAATACCTCGGGATTGTGGGGAAAACTCAGCAAGGCGACAGCTTCTTTTTGTCTTCTCGATGAGTAGCGATCAATGAGACACTGACGTAGCTCAAAAGCTAAATGATTGTTTTTGTTTTCAAATTTATCCAAAATGAACTTCATGGAAGATTCAGCTTTGAGCAAATTTGCATCTTCATCTGAAATCGTCTCTGTTGAGCGTATCACTCTGAGGGCCTTTGGAATGCAATTTTTGAGTTTCAAAAATCTTCCTATCATGGCCAAAAGACTGTTCCACCTCGTTCTACAGTCAAGGATAAGCTTCATTTCCTTTCCATTAAATTCATCTTTGACAAAATCCTGCACTCTCTCATTTTTCAAAGGAGACTTTCGAAATATGCGGCAGATTTTTCTCACCTTATTTATTACTTTTAAGTAATCTTCTCGAAGTTTTGGAAGAACAATTACGTCATCTATGTCGGACTCAAAAATTGTATTAGTGCATAAAATTTCACACTCATCTTCGCTTAACTCATGTGCAGAGTGTTCATCTTCTTCGATGGCTTCATCTTCAGGGGTAGGGTCACTTTCCCCTTCAACTGAATTTTCAGCAGTTTTTTAATACAAGATATCCGAAATCGCGAGATGTATAGCATGTGCAATGCATTGCTGGTGATCAGATACTATTTCTCTTCCAAATTTGACCATTACTGAAGCACCGTCGGTGGTGCAACCCACGATATGCTTATCTAGGTCCAAGCCAAAGTCTTCCAATCTTTTCCTAACGGTTGCAATAGTTTTGGTGCTATCGAGAGAACCATTTATTTTCATGAGACCAAGAGACCAATGTTGATTTTCATTATGAACATTAATATTAATATATCTTTGGTTTTGCAAAGTTAATGAATAGCGGATTCCTTGTCTCACCTGATTCTTGAAGTAGTTGACCAATTCATGTTTTTTTTCTCATAAAAACTAAGCACCATTTTTCTGACACCATTATGGGAAGTTGGATGAGGCTTGTCGTATTTTATCTTTCTTAGGCTTTCTTGAATGAATTCACTTTAGTAGTATAGCCGCAAAAGGGGAGAGTGCAGGAATGTTGCAAGTTATTATGTAATGTTGCAAAGGGGGGTGGGGTTGTTGTAAAGGGAGGAAGGAGGTTGTTGCAAAGGGGGAAGGGGGTTGTTGCAAAGGGGTGTTGTTGCAAAGGGGGGTGGGGGGAAACTTGGAGGCGGCGTTATCCCCCAAGAGAAAGGAGGAGGAGGAGAGAAAGGAGGAGAGGTGTTCACCTGGCAGGAGCCAAGTGCACATTAAGACTTCCAGCCGGGCTGGCGTTGTTTTATAGGCTCCTAATCAGCCAGAATCAGCCAGTTGGCTGAGCCAAGTGAGAGAGACGCCTGAAGGAGAGAGAGAGAGACAGCTGAAGGAGAGAGAGCTGAAGAAGAGAGAGATGCCTGTAGGAGGGAGAGACGCCTGAAGGAGAGAGGATAGGTACACATGCAGGAGGTACACATGCTGGAGGTACACACACACATACGCACACATGCAGGAGTACACATGCAGTAGGTACACATGCTGGAGGTACACACATACGCACACATGCAGGAGTACACATGCTGGATGTACACATGCAGTACACATGCTGGAGGCAAACATGCATGCAGGAGAGAGAGAGAGAGAGAGAGAGACCTGAAGGAGGAAGATACATGCAGGAGAGAGAGAGAGAGAGAGGACACCTGAAGGAGGAGAGAGACACCTGAAGGACAGAGTGGAGTTCTCCCCCAATTTATTTTCGTTTCCCTAACCTAAGAGGCCACTAAGGGGTTTACCAAAGGGCCAGAAATAGAAGGAGCAGAGCTCCTTACTCGGCCGGAGCGAGGGGGAATGGTTCTTCACCAGCTTCGCGATCTTTTATAATCCTCTATTCTGGCTGAGTTGCCAGATAGCGCAAGGTATTCCAGATAGCGCCATGTGTCCCATTAATCGTGTAACACATATATGACGGCTGTTATTCCAAATGTACTTGTATATATAATAAACTAATGAACCATATAAAATACCACAATATATATTTATATGGTTATTCAAGATTCAACCGTATAAAATAACACAAGCGCCTCTTTCATTACTCTTTAATAGAATTAACAAAGTTACCCTATTTCGTTTAGACAGAAAACGAATTTTTATAAGGGTTACCCAAACGAATTATGAGAGCATCACCGAATTAAAACTTTTATGGGTAACTATATCGACATAAGCTTATTATTATTGTAACGTTTGCTCCCAATATAAATTTTCCTAAATAACAGTAAAACCAATTAATTTATTAAATAATTATGAAACTTCATTTAAATATAATGATGAGATGCTTTTTTAAAATATAATTTGAAGCCAATTAAATTCTACTTATTAATAAATAACTTTTTACACACAAACTACATCTTAACTGCAAACACCTTGCACATCAATTCTTATTATCATTATTATTATTATTTCTACAATGAAACGGGGTCGGGCCGAAGAACGGGTGAGAGATCTCCCCCCCAATATATATATATATATATATATATATATATATAAATTGAATTTACCGTGATACACCATGTTTGGCAAACGCTTTAGTGGTGCAAGCCTCATTTACTGATGCATATTATATCTATCGGGCAAATAACTTTTAATTCAGTCACTGATTGACCCTCTAATACCGCAACAGCACAAATTATTGAGTAGAATGTTGTGTTCTATTACATCAAACAACTTACTCATACCCACTGCCATAATTTTCTTTATCATAACTCAGCCGAGCAACTAAGCGACGTTGGATCTGAGTGGTAGTTGGATGGGGAGTCATCCACCGCAGCAGATAATTTACATTCGATAAATGTAATGAAATAATTAAATAAAATATGCATTTATTTTTATATCACGGATGGAGTCGATGTAGACAATGCAGGTCCTGAGCTTAAATTATCTAAAACCATAACAATACAAATTATTTCAATAGAATATTATAGTCTATTACATTATTACACCTTGCCCAGATCCATTACCAATAACCTCAATTTAGTAATAATAACAATTATCTCTCATACACATATATATATATATATATATATATATATATATATATATATATATAGAAAGAGAGCGAGAGTTTTGTTCAAATAAAGGATTCAATTTATAATGAAAAGGTACGACTTGGGATGTCATTCGATTACTGAGAGTTATTAGCAATGAAGTTCAGTAGAGATTACCCCATAGGATACGTAGGGTGCCCATTTATCTGCCAACCACTCTTTTATTATGTGTAATGACCACCTTAGACCTACAGTTTGAACCATCAACAGCCCAGCGTCTTAACCACTAGGACACGTAGGGTGCCCATTTATCTGCCAACCACTTTATTTTATTATGTGTAATGACCACCTTAGACCTACAGTTTAACGTTGAAACCGAATGTTATTTTTAAAATATAATTATGATATATTTCTTTATACCCTCTCGATTACATTAGTGACTAATGATGCGGGAAATTGAGTAAATGGAAATATTATTTTCTCGAAAACTATGGGTGATAGAAAACTTCTGAAACCATATTTGGAATCAATATCAAAAGTTCTATACGAATCACCAAATAATTTTCAAAGGAGAATAAGAGCATTAATTCTATTAGTGAAAATATAAAGATGCAATTACTCGTCCGTACCCGTTATAGCGGAATGGTACACGTCATAGCTCCACCCAGCTACATCGGCAGCCAATCACGACGAACATCTGGTCTTTTGGGCGGAGCTTGAACTATCTGTGAAGTGTAAAAGGCTCTTTATTTCAAGAAATCGATTCGGGACAATGCTCTTTTTACAATATCAATGCCCAAGTCTTCTTCATTTGACCAATAATGTCCTTCAGAGGGCAATCGATGGTATCCTGTGAATAACAGTATTCCAAAAAATTGCTTTCATTTCATCCATGGACACAGTAATACAGCACTGAATAGAAGCTAATTATAAAAGAAAATGGGCTTTTGGTACAACTTGCATAATTATGATAGAGTCCTAGTCCAAACGTATTTGTCACGCAGTTTACAAATTAGTTGACAAATTTATGAAAAAAGTGTGTGGAAACCATTCATGTGCAAAAGTCTTAGTTTGATAAAATATGGTAAATGTGGTACACAGTAGCTCTTTAGTTAATTTCAAGAAAAATTTAGACACTTTCATGAGTGAAAGAGATAGTTTGTAGATTGTATATCGTGTATATCCTTAGTTTCAGTTTTGTAGGCTCTTTTGGTGGATGTAAATAGTTGTATATTAATTAGCTAGTTTGAGGGTCTTCCGGAACGCTTCTTGTGGGCATTCTGAACAGTTCCATCGGCTTCAAACTTATCTCTAATTCGAGTGATGGTAAGTCGCGTTGGTGGATCTGTTTGTCTCGTCATGATATACATTAATATAGTGATAAAAATACTTAAGATTGTCCATGATCACGAGATTCACATTTTCAGTCGTAGGGTATGAGTAATCGACATGGTGTAGCATGACGTAATGCCGCTTGTCACACCACCCATCCGCAAGACTCATTATCCATACCTGCTGCTTCTCTTCTGCACGCGTTGTTTCTTTTACTTTACGGTATATGTGAGACTTTATAAAGTTTAGCTCTGCAGCATACTTCAGCACATCGTCAGTGCAACGAAAGCCTTCAATGGTCTCACCAGAACATCCGTAGAGTATTTGTACATCTTGGAACTTCACACAATCCAATGTGGTTTTAAAAGAGGCATAGGAGGGGGAATAGGAAGTTTTTCGGTATCCACCACATCCTGGCACTTTGCTGAATACCATTTCATAAACGTTGTACAAGCAATATTAAAGGTAGCCATTTGAATACACGTCTGATTTTTCTTCTGAATACACGTCTGATCTCTCGGTCTTACTGCAGTCGACTGACCACGCAGGGAATCACAGATAGTAGCATGACTCACGGTCTTACAGTGGGCGGAGCTTAGAATTTTCGCCTGTGCACACACAAAGGAGAAAGTGAAACGCTAATTGAAACATGAGTTATTTAATAAACGAGATATTCAGTTAACACAAGAAATAACAGAAAACACAAGAAAAAACAAATGCTTAGATTTGGTGATCACAAACAACAGAAACCTAAAGAAACCTGTACTCGATATGAAGGGCTTTCATATCGTTCAGTAGTATTTTTGTTCCCACTTTACAACCGGATGGTAAGTCATCTTTAAATACGTCTAGAATACAATCAAAAGCACGCACAAAGAGTTCATCGTTAGTTACATTATTAAACACAAGTTTATAAACACGCTTTTCCAATCGAGGGTTTATTTCTACCGACCCGAGCTTTTCAATCGTGAACACGTCTTCACTCAACATAGCGGCAATTGAAATAATCTTCTAAATCGTTACGACAACTGCGCGTTATATAAAGAAATAGTTCTTCAGGATAATTTTCACGAACTAGGCATATTTTATAATGTTTTACTAAACATCTTCATACACCGGCGCATTATTTGAGAGGAACATATGCTCATATTTTTCCTTTCTGCCCGTCAAACGATACTCATCTCTAAAGTCTGTTAAAAACTCACGCAGGACACTAGCCACAACCTCACTACGAACCTCGTCATGATATACATTAATATAGTGATAAAAATACTTAAGATTGTCCATGATCACGAGATTCACATTTTCAGTCGTAGGGTATGAGTAATCGACATGGTGTAGCATGACGTAATGCGCTTGTCACACCACCCATCCGCAAGACTCATTATCCATACCTGCTGCTTCTCTTCTGCACGCGTTGTTTCTTTTACTTTAGACTTTATAAAGTTTAGATCTGCAGCATACTTCAGCACATCGTCAGTGCAACGAAAGCCTTCAATGGTCTCACCAGAACATCCGTAGAGTATTTGTACATCTTGGAACTTCACACAATCCAATGTGGTTTTAAAAGAGGCATAGGAGGGGGGGAATAGGAAGTTTTTCGGTATCCACCACATCCTGGCACTTTGCTGAATACCATTTCATAAACGTTGTACAAACAATATTAAAGGTAGCCATTTGAATACACGTCTGATTTTTCTTCTGAATACACGTCTGATCTCTCGGTCTTACTGCAGTCGACTGATCACGCAGGGAATCACAGATAGCAACATGACTCACGGTCTTACAGTGGGCGGAGCTTAGAATTTTCGCCTGTGCACACACAGAAAGTGAAACGCTAATTGAAACATGAGTTATTTAATAAACGTGATATTCAGTTAACACAAGAAATAACAGAAAACACAAGAAAAAACAAATGCTTAGATTTGGTGATCACAAACAACAGAAACCTAATACTTTAAAGAAAGCATTCTATTAAATACTTTTAGCCTATGTTCACGAATTAATACCGGTTTTAAAATAGATTCGACAAGAAGACCGGCTGGACTGATTTTATAGAAATTCAAGGATTCCAAGTTGATCACGAGAGAAGTTATGTAGTCATCTTCCATGCTGCAAAATCTCGTCGTTAGCCTGCCTGCTCAGAGCACCGACAAGAGGTAAAATCGAATCCACATCAACACAAAATTTTAGTCGCTAAAATAACAGCCTGAGTATTGTTCATGTTCTAAATTATCTTTGATTCGTTTTGATAAAATTGAGTAAACTGCAGCCTTTGTTTCCTGATCAGAAACTCTCCGTCTTTTTCTGGTATGGTGCAAGGCTTCGTTGCAACCATATTCACTGCACGAGTCTACTTCACAGTCGTTGCCTTCTAATCTAGATTTACACTCTTCACTAATGCATTCGATGGGTGAATAATCATCTTGGTTGATATTATTGACACCACATTCGAGAGGGCTCACTGGGGTAACGGACACTTCAGGTAATGGCGCGGACGCTTGAGGTGGGTCGGGGACAATCTCCTCAGGTTGCCCTTGTGGCGGGGCAAATATTGTGTGGGGGTAATTATGTGTTGCTTCTAAGTAAACAAAACGGGCCTTATGTAACACAGTGGCAATTAATAATGATTTATGCAAAGATGCACCAGCTCTTCTGGAACGTCTGGATGCAATTTTACCGAGCGATATATTTATCAACTTGTATGCTTCAAACCCGTTTGGAACGTCAGATATCATGTTCACCACCTAGGAATTGGTCAAGGCACAGAGAGCTAACTAACACGACTCTATCCTCTATTACCAATCTTGTAATGAGTTAAAGTGAAAGTTTCGCCTGCCTTTATACAATGTCGTTCTGACGTCGTTATCAAGCTCCACACAGGGAACTTCCAGGAAGTAACATGAATCACGTTGCTGTTCTTTCACCTGTACACACGCACCACACACACACACACACACACACACACACACACACAAAGGAGAAAGTGATACGTTGGTTGAAACATGATTTATTTAATAAAAGAAATATTCAAGCTATATATATATATATTTACAAACACGTGTAATAAATAAGTTAACAACAGACATCAATGATTATATTCAAGACATATTTACAAACGTGTGATAAATAAGTTAACAATTGAATTTCTGTAACCCGAGAGACGACGGACGGAGTCATTACAAGCTCGGCTCCGCCGAGCTTGTAATGACTCCGTCCGTCGTCTCTCGGGTTACAAATTCATTGTTAACTTATTATCACATGTTTTAAATATATATGTCTTGAATATAATCATTGATGGTCTGTTGTTAACTTATTTATTACACGTGTTTGTAAATATATATATATATAGCTTGAATATTTCTTTTATTAAATAAATCATGTTTCAACCAACGTTCACTTTCTCCTTTTGTGTGTGTGTGTGTGTGTGTGTGTGTGTGTGTGTGTGTGTGTGTGTGTGTGCGTGTGTACAGGTGAAAGAACAGCAACGTGATTCATGTTACTTCCTGGAAGTTCCCTGTGTGGAGCTTGATAACGACGTCAGAACGACATTGTATAAAGGCAGGCGAAACTTTCACTTTAACTCATTACAAGATTGGTAATAGAGGATAGAGTCGTGTTAGTTAGCTCTCTGTGCCTTGACCAATTCCTAGGTGGTGAACATGATATCTGACGTTCCAAACGGGTTTGAAGCATACAAGTTGATAAATATATCGCTCGGTAAAATTGCATCCAGACGTTCCAGAAGAGCTGGTGCATCTTTGCATAAATCATTATTAATTGCCACTGTGTTACATAAGGCCCGTTTTGTTTACTTAGAAGCAACACATAATTACCCCCACACAATATTTGCCCCGCCACAAGGGCAACCTGAGGAGATTGTCCCCGACCCACCTCAAGCGTCCGCGCCATTACCTGAAGTGTCCGTTACCCCAGTGAGCCCTCTCGAATGTGGTGTCAATAATATCAACCAAGATGATTATTCACCCATCGAATGCATTAGTGAAGAGTGTAAATCTAGATTAGAAGGCAACGACTGTGAAGTAAGTAGACTCGTGCAGTGAATATGGTTGCAACGAGCCTTGCTTGCACCATACCAGAAAAGACGGAGAGTTTCTGATCAGGAAACAAGGCTGCAGTTTACTCAATTTTATCAAAACGAATCAAAGATAATTTAGAACATGAACAATATCAGGCTGTTATTTTAGCGACTAAATTTTGTGTGATGTGGATTCGATTTTACCTCTTGTCGGTGCTCTGAGCAGGCAGGCAACGGACGAGATTTTGCAGCATGGAAGATGACTACATAACTTCTCTCGTGATCAACTTGGAATCCTTGAATTCTATAAATCAGTCCAGCCGGTCTTCTTGTCGAATCTATTTAAAACGGAATTAATTCGTGAACATAGGCTAAAAGTATTTAATAGAATGCTTCTTTAAAGTATTAGGTTTCTGTTGTTTGTGATCACCAAATCTAAGCATTTGTTTTTTCTTGTGTTTTCTGTTATTTCTTGTGTAACTGAATATCACGTTTATTAAATAACTCATGTTTCAATTAGCGTTTCACTTTCTCCTTTGTGTGTGCACAGGCGAAAATTCTAAGCTCCGCCCACTGTAAGACCGTGAGTCATGTTGCTATCTGTGATTCCCTGCGTGATCAGTCGACTGCAGTAAGACCGAGAGATCAGACGTGTATTCAGAAGAAAAATCAGACGTGTATTCAAATGGCTACCTTTAATATTGTTTGTACAACGTTTATGAAATGGTATTCAGCAAAGTGCCAGGATGTGGTGGATACCGAAAAACTTCCTATTCCCCCCCTCCTATGCCTCTTTTAAAACCACATTGGATTGTGTGAAGTTCCAAGATGTACAAATACTCTACGGATGTTCTGGTGAGACCATGAAGGCTTTCGTTGCACTGACGATGTGCTGAAGTATGCTGCAGATCTAAACTTTATAAAGTCTAAAGTAAAGAAACAACGCGTGCAGAAGAGAAGCAGCAGGTATGGATAATGAGTCTTGCGGATGGGTGGTGTGACAAGCGGCATTACGTCATGCTACACCATGTCGATTACTCATACCCTACGACTGAAAATGTGAATCTCGTGATCATGGACAATCTTAAGTATTTTTATCACTATATTAATGTATATCATGACGAGGTTCGTAGTGAGGTTGTGGCTAGTGTCCTGCGTGAGTTTTTAACAGACTTTAGAGATGAGTATCGTTTGACGGGCAGAAAGGAAAAATATGAGCATATGTTCCTCTCAAATAGTGCGCCGGTGTGTGAAGATGTTTAGTAAAACATTATAAAATATGCCTAGTTCGTGAAAATTATCCTGAAGAACTATTTTTATATAATGCGCAGTTGTCGTAACGAATTAGATTATTTCAATTGCCGCTATGTTGAGTGAAGACGTGTTCACGATTGAAAAGCTCGGGTCGGTAGAAATAAACCCTCGATTGGAAAAGCGTGTTTATAAACTTGTGTTTAATAATGTAACTAACGATGAACTCTTTGTGCGTGCTTTTGATTGTATTCTAGACGTATTTAAAGATGACTTACCATCAGGTTGTAAAGTGGGAACAAAAATAGTACTGAACGATATGAAAGCCCTTCATATCGAGTACAGGTTTCTTTAGGTTTCTGTTGTTTGTGATCACCAAATCTAAGCATTTGTTTTTTCTTGTGTTTTCTGTTATTTCTTGTGTTAACTGAATATCACGTTTATTAAATAACTCATGTTTCAATTAGCGTTTCACTTTCTCCTTTGTGTGTGCACAGGCGAAAATTCTAAGCTCCGCCCACTGTAAGACCGTGAGTCATGCTACTATCTGTGATTCCCTGCGTGGTCAGTCGACTGCAGTAAGACCGAGAGATCAGACGTGTATTCAGAAGAAAAATCAGACGTGTATTCAAATGGCTACCTTTAATATTGTTTGTACAACGTTTATGAAATGGTATTCAGCAAAGTGCCAGGATGTGGTGGATACCGAAAAACTTCCTATTCCCCCTCCTATGCCTCTTTTAAAACCACATTGGATTGTGTGAAGTTCCAAGATGTACAAATACTCTACGGATGTTCTGGTGAGACCATTGAAGGCTTTCGTTGCACTGACGATGTGCTGAAGTATGCTGCAGATCTAAACTTTATAAAGTCTAAAGTAAAAGAAACAACGCGTGCAGAAGAGAAGCAGCAGGTATGGATAATGAGTCTTGCGGATGGGTGGTGTGACAAGCGGCATTACGTCATGCTACACCATGTCGATTACTCATACCCTACGACTGAAAATGTGAATCTCGTGATCATGGACAATCTTAAGTATTTTTATCACTATATTAATGTATATCATGACGAGGTTCGTAGTGAGGTTGTGGCTAGTGTCCTGCGTGAGTTTTTAACAGACTTTAGAGATGAGTATCGTTTGACGGGCAGAAAGGAAAAATATGAGCATATGTTCCTCTCAAATAGTGCGCCGGTGTGTGAAGATGTTTAGTAAAACATTATAAAATATGCCTAGTTCGTGAAAATTATCCTGAAGAACTATTTCTTTATATAATGCGCAGTTGTCGTAACGAATTAGATTATTTCAATTGCCGCTATGTTGAGTGAAGACGTGTTCACGATTGAAAAGCTCGGGTCGGTAGAAATAAACCCTCGATTGGAAAAGCGTGTTTATAAACTTGTGTTTAATAATGTAACTAACGATGAACTCTTTGTGCGTGCTTTTGATTGTATTCTAGACGTATTTAAAGATGACTTACCATCAGGTTGTAAAGTGGGAACAAAAATAGTACTGAACGATATGAAAGCCCTTCATATCGAGTACAGGTTTCTTTAGGTTTCTGTTGTTTGTGATCACCAAATCTAAGCATTTGTTTTTTCTTGTGTTTTCTGTTATTTCTTGTGTTAACTGAATATCACGTTTATTAAATAACTCATGTTTCAATTAGCGTTTCACTTTCTCCTTTGTGTGTGCACAGGCGAAAATTCTAAGCTCCGCCCACTGTAAGACCGTGAGTCATGCTACTATCTGTGATTCCCTGCGTGATCAGTCGACTGCAGTAAGACCGAGAGATCAGACGTGTATTCAGAAGAAAAATCAGACGTGTATTCAAATGGCTACCTTTAATATTGTTTGTACAACGTTTATGAAATGGTATTCAGCAAAGTGCCAGGATGTGGTGGATACCGAAAAACTTCCTATTCCCCCCCTCCTATGCCTCTTTTAAAACCACATTGGATTGTGTGAAGTTCCAAGATGTACAAATACTCTACGGATGTTCTGGTGAGACCATTGAAGGCTTTCGTTGCACTGACGATGTGCTGAAGTATGCTGCAGATCTAAACTTTATAAAGTCTAAAGTAAAAGAAACAACGCGTGCAGAAGAGAAGCAGCAGGTATGGATAATGAGTCTTGCGGATGGGTGGTGTGACAAGCGGCATTACGTCATGCTACACCATGTCGATTACTCATACCCTACGACTGAAAATGTGAATCTCGTGATCATGGACAATCTTAAGTATTTTTATCACTATATTAATGTATATCATGACGAGGTTCGTAGTGAGGTTGTGGCTAGTGTCCTGCGTGAGTTTTTAACAGACTTTAGAGATGAGTATCGTTTGACGGGCAGAAAGGAAAAATATGAGCATATGTTCCTCTCAAATAGTGCGCCGGTGTGTGAAGATGTTTAGTAAAACATTATAAAATATGCCTAGTTCGTGAAAATTATCCTGAAGAACTATTTCTTTATATAATGCGCAGTTGTCGTAACGATTTAGATTATTTCAATTGCCGCTATGTTGAGTGAAGACGTGTTCACGATTGAAAAGCTCGGGTCGGTAGAAATAAACCCTCGATTGGAAAAGCGTGTTTATAAACTTGTGTTTAATAATGTAACTAACGATGAACTCTTTGTGCGTGCTTTTGATTGTATTCTAGACGTATTTAAAGATGACTTACCATCAGGTTGTAAAGTGGGAACAAAAATAGTACTGAACGATATGAAAGCCCTTCATATCGAGTACAGGTTTCTTTAGGTTTCTGTTGTTTGTGATCACCAAATCTAAGCATTTGTTTTTTCTTGTGTTTTCTGTTATTTCTTGTGTTAACTGAATATCTCGTTTATTAAATAACTCATGTTTCAATTAGCGTTTCACTTTCTCCTTTGTGTGTGCACAGGCGAAAATTCTAAGCTCCGCCCACTGTAAGACCGTGAGTCATGCTACTATCTGTGATTCCCTGCGTGGTCAGTCGACTGCAGTAAGACCGAGAGATCAGACGTGTATTCAGAAGAAAAATCAGACGTGTATTCAAATGGCTACCTTTAATATTGCTTGTACAACGTTTATGAAATGGTATTCAGCAAAGTGCCAGGATGTGGTGGATACCGAAAAACTTCCTATTCCCCCTCCTATGCCTCTTTTAAAACCACATTGGATTGTGTGAAGTTCCAAGATGTACAAATACTCTACGGATGTTCTGGTGAGACCATTGAAGGCTTTCGTTGCACTGACGATGTGCTGAAGTATGCTGCAGAGCTAAACTTTATAAAGTCTCACATATACCGTAAAGTAAAAGAAACAACGCGTGCAGAAGAGAAGCAGCAGGTATGGATAATGAGTCTTGCGGATGGGTGGTGTGACAAGCGGCATTACGTCATGCTACACCATGTCGATTACTCATACCCTACGACTGAAAATGTGAATCTCGTGATCATGGACAATCTTAAGTATTTTTATCACTATATTAATGTATATCATGACGAGACAAACAGATCCACCAACGCGACTTACCATCACTCGAATTAGAGATAAGTTTGAAGCCGATGGAACTGTTCAGAATGTCCACAAGAAGCGTTCCGGAAGACCCTCAAACTAGCTAATTAATATACAACTATTTACATCCACCAAAAGAGCCTACAAAACTGAAACTAAGGATATACACGATATAAAATCTACAAACTATCTCTTTCACTCATGAAAGTGTCTAAATTTTTCTTGAAATTAACTAAAGAGCTACTGTGTACCACATTTACCATATTTTATCAAACTAAGACTTTTGCACATGAATGGTTTCCACACACTTTTTTCATAAATTTGTCAACTAATTTGTAAACTGTGTGACAAATACGTTTGGACTAGGACTCTATCATAATTATGCAAGTTGTACCAAAAGCCCATTTTCTTTTATAATTAGCTTCTATTCAGTGCTGTATTACTGTGTCCATGGATGAAATGAAAGCAATTTTTTGGAATACTGTTATTCACAGGATACCATCGATTGCCCTCTGAAGGACATTATTGGTCAAATGAAGAAGACTTGGGCATTGATATTGTAAAAAGAGCATTGTCCCGAATCGATTTCTTGAAATAAAGAGCCTTTTACACTTCACAGATAGTTCAAGCTCCGCCCAAAAGACCAGATGTTCGTCGTGATTGGCTGCCGATGTAGCTGGGTGGAGCTATGACGTGTACCATTCCGCTATAACGGGTACGGACGAGTAATTGCATCTTTATATTTTCACTAATAGAATTAATGCTCTTATTCTCCTTTGAAAATTATTTGGTGATTCGTATAGAACTTTTGATATTGATTCCAAATATGGTTTCAGAAGTTTTCTATCACCCATAGTTTTCGAGAAAATAATATTTCCATTTACTCAATTTCCCGCATCATTAGTCACTAATGTAATCGAGAGGGTATAAAGAAATATATCATAATTATATTTTAAAAATAACATTCGGTTTCAACGTTAAACTGTAGGTCTAAGGTGGTCATTACACATAATAAAATAAAGTGGTTGGCAGATAAATGGGCACCCTACGTGTCCTAGTGGTTAAGACGCTGGGCTGTTGATGGTTCAAACTGTAGGTCTAAGGTGGTCATTACACATAATAAAATAAAGTGGTTGGCAGATAAATGGGCACCCTACGTGTCCTAGTGGTTAAGACGCTGGGGCTGTTGATGGTTCCACGTTAAACTGTAGGTCTAAGGTGGTCATTCCACATAATAAAAGAAAGTGGTTGGCAGATAAATGGGCACCCTATGTGTCCTAGTGGTTAAGACGCTGGGCTGTTGATGGTTCAAACTGTAGGTCTAAGGTGGTCATTACACATAATAAAAGAAAGTGGTTGGCAGATAAATGGGCACCCTACGTGTCCTATGGGGTAATCTCTACTGAACTTCATTGCTAATAACTCTCAGTAATCGAATGACATCCCAAGTCGTACCTTTTCATTATAAATTGAATCCTTTATTTGAACAAAACTCTCGCTCTCTTTCTATATATATATATATATATATATATATATATATATATAGTGTATGAGAGATAATTGTTATTATTACTAAATTGAGGTTATTGGTAATGGATCTGGGCAAGGTGTAATAATGTAATAGACCATAATATTCTATTGAAATAATTTGTATTGTTATGGTTTTAGATAATTTAAGCTCAGGACCTGCATTGTCTACATCGACTCCATCCGTGATATAAAAATAAATGCATATTTTATTTAATTATTTCATTACATTTATCGAATGTAAATTATCTGCTGCGGTGGATGACTCCCCATCCAACTACCACTCAGATCCAACGTCGCTTAGTTGCTCGGCTGAGTTATGATAAAAGAAAATTATGGCAGTGGGTATGAGTAAGTTGTTTGATGTAATAGAACACAACATTCTACTCAATAATTTGTGCTGTTGCGGTATTAGAGGGTCAATCAGTGACTGAATTAAAAGTTATTTGCCCGATAGATATAATATGCATCAGTAAATGAGGCTTGCACCACTAAAGCGTTTGCCAAACATGGTGTACCACGGTAAATTCAATTTATATATATTATATATATATATATATATATATATTGGGGGGGAGATCTCTCACCCGTTCTTCGGCCCGACCCCGTTTCATTGTAGAAATAATAATAATAATGATAATAAGAATTGATGTGCAAGGTGTTTGCAGTTAAGATGTAGTTTGTGTGTAAAAAGTTATTTATTAATAAGTAGAATTTAATTGGCTTCAAATTATATTTTAAAAAAGCATCTCATCATTATATTTCTATATGACACCATACAAAATACGCGTAAATATTTGTAGAAGTAATAACAATGATAAAATTAATATCTGGAGTCTGTGGTGGTTTCTGCTCGAACGGCTTAAACCATCGACCCGAAAAAGGTCCCTAGAGACACGATTCGAACGAAAAAGGTCTCTAGGGACACGAATCGAACGAAAAAGGTCTCTAGGGACACGATTCGAACTGATTTAGCTTCTGCCTTTCATGTGTGTGTGTGTGTGTGTGTGTGTGTGTGCATGATTGTTATTATATATATATATATATATCAAGAGTGGTCTGGAAGGAGATGTTTCATAATTTTCTTTTCCGGACGTTTTTCCCACTGTTATTCGTGACTTAAATATTTATAATAAAAATCAAGTGTCTAAAAAGTTATTTAATAAGCAGAAATAAGATGTTTAAAAGAACAGATATTCTCCGACCCCGCTATAGTGGCTTGGGCAATTCCAAATGAATAATTTCTTTATTTTTCGTCATTTTTTCATTTTTTCGTCGCAGGAATGAGGCTATATGTTTCATAAGTTTTCATCTCGTTTGGTGGAATTGTATCGTAAATTATTTAAATGAAGTTTCATAATTATTTAATAAATTAATTGGTTTTACTGTTATTTAGGAAAATTTATATTGGGAGCAAACGTTACAATAATAAGCTTATGTCGATATAGTTACCCATAAAAGTTTTAATTCGGTGATGCTCTCATAATTCGTTGGGTAACCCTTATAAAAATTCGTTTTCTGTCTAACGAAATAGGGTAACTTTGTTAATTCTATTAAAGCGTAATGAAAGAGGCGCTTGTGTTATTTTATACGGTTGAATCTTGAATAACCATATAAATATATATTGTGGTATTTTATATGGTTCATTAGTTTATTATATATACAAGTACATTTGGAATAACAGCCGTCATATATGTGTTACACGATTAATGGGACACATGGCGCTATCTGGAATACCTTGCGCTATCTGGCAACTCAGCCAGAATAGAGGATTATAAAAGATCGCGAAGCTGGTGAAGAACCATTCCCCCTCGGCTCCGGCCGAGTAAGGAGCTCTGCTCCTTCTATTTCTGGCCCTTTGGTAAACCCCTTAGTGGCCTCTTAGGTTAGGGAAACGAAAATAAATTGGGGGAGAACTCCACTCTGTCCTTCAGGTGTCTCTCTCCCTCCTTCAGGTGTCTCTCTCTCTCTCTCTCTCTCCTGCATGTATCTTCCTCCTTCAGGTGTCTCTCTCTCTCTCTCTCTCTCTCTCTCTCTCTCTCTCTCTCCTGCATGTTTGCCTCCAGCATGTGTACTGCATGTGTACATCCAGCATGTGTACTCCTGCATGTGTGCGTATGTGTGTACCTCCAGCATGTGTACCTACTGCATGTGTACTCCTGCATGTGTGCGTATGTGTGTGTGTACCTCCAGCATGTGTACCTCCTGCATGTGTACCTATCCTCTCTCCTTCAGGCGTCTCTCCCTCCTACAGGCATCTCTCTCTTCTTCAGCTCTCTCTCCTTCAGCTGTCTCTCTCTCTCTCCTTCAGGCGTCTCTCTCACCTTGGCTCAGCCAACTGGCTGATTCTGGCTGATTAGGAGCCTATAAAACAACGCCAGCCCGGCTGGAAGTCTTAATGTGCACTTGGCTCCTGCCAGGTGAACACCTCTCCTCCTTTCTCTCCTCCTCCTCCTTTCTCTTGGGGGATAACGCCGCCTCCAAGTTTCCCCCCACCCCCCTTTGCAACAACCCCCCTTTGCAACAACCCCTTCCCCCTTTGCAACAACCCCACCCCCCTTTGCAACATTACATAATAACCTGCAACATTCCTGCACTCTCCCCTTTTGCGGCTATACTACTCACTTTTAGCAATTGATTGGAAACTCAGTCCATCTACACAGGCAAGTTTCGAAATTTCCTGTTCTATGGACTTTTTTTGCACAAACTCTTCCACTGTTCTTTGTTTCTTCAATGGCTGATTAATCTGGTCGATGTTTATGCCATGAATATTTTTCATGTGGGATGATAAACTTGAAGTAGAACCTCCACAACAATTTAAAACTTTGTGACATGTCATACACTCTGCTTCTTCTTTATTCTTACGAGTGAAATGATACCAAGCATTTGATTTCTTTGACATGATGGAGTATTAAATCTTAAAATCTTAACTGGTCAATGTGCAATCATCCACATAACATTCAAGACTGAAGCATCAATTATTTACACTTATAAACAAACAAAAAACGATAAGAAACGATGCAAAACGTAATTACTATGTTTTTAAACGTTTGGAAACGTTTGTTTCATAGAAAATGAACCAAAGTGATCGAAGACTTGCGCAAAAATGTGAAAACTGGTTCTTATCGTCGGTTTCGGTGATGATTAAAAATTTTCATCACCGGTTAAAAACCGGTTTTTAAAACCGGGTTCCATCTCTAGCGTCAGGTAAATCCGCGTTGGACAAACTTAATACCTCATGGGATAAATGGGGATACGTGAACGCGACCGCGTAAAGTCTCCCATCAGTACTTAGATACGTACATTTTTTATTCACACATAAATGAATTTCCCTACCTATATTGTATATGAAATAAGAACATAATAAAATCATAAACATAATATATTTACGTATGATAAATAAAAATATACTAAATGAAAATAGCACGTATCTTTTCTTCATTCTTTTGGATGGTGCGTATGATAGACTCATTCACGTGATACTCGCGGTCAAGTGATGTTATACTCATATCACCACGCAACTTATCTAGAATCTTATTTTTTCGGCTAATGTCATAAGCTTACGACTTTTCTTCTCTTCACTATCACTTGCAGATGCTTTACGTTTTGGTGCCATACTGCTGTCTAAGGATAATAGCAAAACAACGGCAAAATACGACAAAAACAATCCAACACAACTTCATTGAACTTAACGCAGTAGCGGGACTGAGACAAAGGGTGATGCGAGGGGTGGCGCGAGAGGGAGGGAGATGCAGGAGTGTTGGAGAGTGTAGGAGAAAACATTAGACCGAGCATTGGCACGCGTACAGTACTACTGTATTAGAGCGTGTTTGGCGGACCGTGTATAATCAAATTTTCCCCTTTCGGCAAATAATTGTTCGTATTTATTTTTCCGTGTATAAGCAAATTCGCGCTGGACAAACACGCGTTGGACGAGGGTTTACTATATATATATATATATATATATTATATATATATATATATATATATATATATATATATTATACACTCATATATATTTAATCATCGATGCATTCACAGTTTAAGCGGAAGTATGAAGAGTCAAACATCTTTTTACACAGCGCAGCATTCCGCCCATACGCCCATTTCAGGGTACGAACAGCTCGCAGCAGCTTTGTCAAGCAAATAGGGAGATCAAAGTACTGACGAGGCTTTCGTACGTGGTTCACCACCACTAAAAGTAACATTGTTCCGTGTTAATCTAGTCCCAAGAACATCTGTAATTATATTGTAGTGATCACAATTTTCGTTAGTTTGTATTGCAGACACCCCCAATTATTATCAGTCCTGGTGCATGATTCCTTAAGAGCAAGATGCATCGCAAGTTTGTGTTTCCTCCCCAAGGCAGCACAAATTAACCTGCATCAATCATAGTTACACTCGTACTACCTTAGGCTTGCTCTACAGTATATACAAAGTGGACCAAAAACCACAATATCCGCAATCGCAAACCATCCGTATACAGGCATATATATATATATATATATATATATATATATATATGCAGTAAAATAACAGAACAACACGTGATTTTTTTAATAAGCAAAGAACCACAGGGAAAAGGAAAAGGAAACACGAAGTCCGAGCGCTTTCGTGATATATTCATATCTTCAGGGACAAGAAAGAAATAGGCTATTATTATTTCTTTGTTTATTTTTCTTTGATTATGATTATTTCTTTCTTGTCCCTGAAGATATGAATATATCACGAAAGCGCTCGGACTTCGTGTTTCCTTTTTCTTTTCCCTGTGGTTCTTTGCATATATATATATATATATTTCAACTGCAAAGAACACGCAGTATAAATAACGTAAAGAACGACGCTTGTATAGGAGAACATTCCGCGCGAGATGAGAAGAGAGAACGAACAAATGAAAAAATGAGGTAACACCCGGGAATCGAACCCGGGATATTCCGATTGCCGGTCAGATATATATATATATATATATATATAAGGTAGTGCGAATATAACTGATTGGTACAGCTAAATTTGCGCTGCCTTGGAGAGGAAATATAAACTTACGGTACATCTTGCTCCTGAAGAATCATGCACCTGGACTGATAATAACTGGAGGTGTCTGTAATAGAAAGTAACGAAAATTGCGCGAAAACGAATACAGATTTGGATATTCTTTGCTGCTTTTAGTGGTGATGAACTACATACGGAAGCTTGTCAGTGCATCGACCCCCTATTTGCTTGGCAGTACTGCTGCGAGCTGCTCATACCCTGAGATAGGTAAGTCTACGGGTTCATGGGCGGAATGATGCTCTATGTGAAAAATGCTAAACTCTTCATTTTACTTCCATTTAAGCTGTAACGATATATATATATATATATATATATATATATATATATATACGTTATAATGTTTCAGACCAACAAAGACTCTAGGATCATTCATGGCTGGTCTACCTAACTGTGTTCGTAATTGTGTATTGTGCATGTCCTCCGTAAGGGCGGAGGGGACCTACAATTTTACGTAGGTTCCGAACCACAAAGCCTTAATTTTACTACCTTAAACTATACCCAATCTATCAACATATGCGTCTAATCGATTTTTAAACATGTTTATAGACGTGCTACTAATTACTTCTACCGGCAAACTATTCCAGCTATTTACTATTCTATGCGTAAAAAAGTTTTTCGCAACTGCTGTCTCGAACCTTCTACTTGTCAATTTACACCCGTTACTTCTAGTCTTATTATATTGAGATATTTCGAAAAAGCTATCTCTATCTACGTTATCGAACCCATTCATAATTTTGAAAACCTGGATTAGATTACCCCTTAGCCTCCTAGTCTCGAGTGTAGTCAATTTTAATTCCTTAAGCCTATCCTCGTACGACTTTGACCTAAGCGACGGAATCATCTTAGTTGCTCGTCCTTGAACTCTTTCGAATTTGTCTATATCTTTTCGCATATGCGGATTCCAAAATTGGATCGATCACTTACTCCAAATGGGGTCTAACTAATGATTTATAAAGAGGAACTATAATATCGCGCGATCTGTACTCAAAATTCCGAGCTATGAAACCTAACACTTTGTTCGCTTTATTGACTGCTGCTGTACTTTGTTTCGCTACTTTTAAATCACCAGTGACTATAACTCCTAAATCTTTTTCCTGCTCTACGCTTGTTAACTCCTTCCCTGACATACTATACGCAAAATTACCGTTACGCGAACCTATATGTAAAATTTTGCACTTATCGACGTTAAATCTCATTTGCCATGTGACTGACCAATCAACGATTTTATTCAGATCTTCCTGGATTTTACCTCTATCTTCGTCATTAATCGCCCTACCACCCAGCTTCGTGTCATCCGCAAACTTTGAAACTGTATTGACTAGACCGACATCTAAATCGTTAATATATATAAGAAAAAGCAAGGGGCCCAATACGCGACTCCACTCCATCAACGACCACCCTCTATTTTCTACCTCGCAACCACTCTTCTATCCAATTTATTACTACACCCCTGATTCCATACGCTTTAGTTTTTTCAATGAGTCTTTTGTACGGTACGGTCAAACGCTCTTTGAAAAAAAAAAAAATATATTATATATATATATACACACACACCGGGTTGCCCGGAAAAAAGTAAGCTATTGCTTTTAAGATTTTATTTCAGTTTTATTTTTGGAAAATCTACAACAAAGATGAATAGATTACATTAAAAACAAATATTATAAAGACATATAGAAGTGCTACATATAAAAACAAATTATTTATTTAAATCGTTATAAAATCAAGCAAATCTTGACAATAGTAAATATAATCTATACTATAATAAGAGAGCTGTCCGTCCGTCCGTCCGTCACACTCAGAAATTGTGAGGAAAAAAATTCAGAAATTGTATTACGGGCGAATGTGAAGCTCAGATTTTCATGACTGTGTTCTTTTTTGTAGTTTAGTCTGTCTGTTTGTGAAATTTATCCCGGGCAGTAATGGGGAAGGGTGGGGGTGGGGGTAATGGGGGAGGGGTGGGGAATGGGGAGGGGTGGGGAAATGGGGAGGGATGGGGGTAATGGGGAGGGGTGGGAGAATGGGGAGGGGTGGGGGTAATGGGGGAGGGGGTTAGCCCCCAAGTTGCTAAATGGGGGTGAGGAGGTTTTGGGAGATACCAGATTCAGAAATGTTGAACAATGTGAAGCTCAAAATTTTCACGGCTGCGTTCTTTTTTGTAGTTTAGCCTGTCTAACCGTCAGCGAAGTGACGGGAACTGTACTAGTCTATACTATAATAAGAGAGCCGTCCGTCCGTCCGTCCGTCCGTCACACTTTCAGAAATTGTGAGAAAAAATTGTGAGAAAAAAATTCAGAAATTGTATTACGGGCGGAAATGTGAAGCTCAAGATTTTCATGACTGTGTTCTTTTCTGTAGTTTAGCCTGTCTGTTTTGTCTGTTTGTGAAATTTATCCCGGCAGTAATGGGGAAGGGTGGGGGTGGGGGTAATGAGGGATGGGTGGGTAATGGGGAGGGGTGCGGGTAATGGTGGGGGGGTTAGCCCCCAAGTTGCATGAATGGGGTGTGAGGAGGTTTTGGGAGATACCAGATTCAGAATGTTGACACAATGTGAAGCTCAAAATTTTCACGGCTGCTTTCTTTTCTGTAGTTTAGCCTGTCTAACCGTCAGCGAAGCGACGAGAACTGTACTAGTAGTTGATAAAAGCAATAGCTTACTTTTTCTGGGCAACCCGGTATATATATATATATACAGTATACTAGGGGCACTCAATATATTTTGTCCCACCCTTTTCTCTTAGCTAAATAATAGGCCATGGGTTGAAATGTCTTTTGGGCCGTAAGTTTGAACTTTCTGCGCTTCACATAACCGGATTTTTCCAGTTTGAACCTCCCCTCCTACAGATAAACTTACAAATGGCAGCCATACCACATAAATTCTAATAGCTACTATTATTGACTATATAAATGTTCTTCTTTTAAGAACGATATATTGCACAATAATTTGCAGCCAATGATTTTTGGGAAAGATGAAGAGACCTAGAAAATATAAATTTAGTTGTTGCCACTAACACGGAATAGTGAATTGCATTTAATAGTCCTCATGAATGGAATGGCAATGTTATCAAATTCAAATTCAAGTATCGAGTAACGAGTAACGAAAAAATCCGTTACAGTGATAAAAAATTTGCAAAGCGTTACCGTTACATTGATACATTTGAAAATCTTTCAGGCGTTACCGTTACTCGTTACTTTTGTAACGTTCGTTACGTAACGTCGTTACATGTAACGCGTTACTGCCCATCTCTGGATACGAGACAGAAGGGGATGACTTCCTTTCACGAATTGTTACTGGGGATGAGACTTGGGTACACCACTTTGAACCTGAAACAAAACGACAATCCATAGAGTGGCATCACACAGACTCCCCACGCAAGAAAAAGTTCCAAATGACTCCCTCTGCAGGAAAGGTTATGGCCACTATCTTCTGGGACGTGAAAGGGGTGATTCTGGTGGACATTATGAAGAAAAGACAAACACTCAACTCAAAGGCATATATTGCTACCCTACAGAGACTCCAGAGACGTATAAAGCGAGTTCGACCGGAGACAAAACTGGAAGCCGTCCTTCTTTTGCACGATAACGCAAGATCACACAACAGTTTGCAAACAAGAGAGGCCATCACAAAAATGCGCTTCACTGTGTTACCCCCATCCTTCATACAGCACGGATCTAGCACCTTCAGACTTGCATTTGTTTGGGCCAATGAAGGATGTTATTCGTGGAAGAAAGTTTCAGAGTGACGATGAGGTTGTTGAGGAGGTTAAGAGGTGGCTCCAGCGAAACTAGTGGACTTTTACCAGCAAGAAATAAAGGCCCTTGTTTCGAGGTGGAGGAAAGTCGTAGAAAGGATGGAGACTATGTGGAAAAATAAAACTTGTAAAAAAGGTATATAACTACTTGTATACAAAATTTCTTGAACTTACAAGGAAACATGGAAAGAAAAAAAGGTGGGACAAAATATATTGAGTGACCCTTGTTTTGTGTGTGTGTGTGTGTTGTGTGTGTATATATATTATATATGTATACATATATATATATATATATATATATATATATATATATATATATATATATGCCCGCAAGGGGGTTCTAAGCTCGTGCTCTTGAGTGCTCTTTGTGCTCGTTTGTACGTGCTTGTTCCTGGAGGTTTCACGTGCGCCCTCCCGGCCCTAGCACGCAGGAGGATGGGGCTCGACCCTGCAGTCCTTGTCATCCTTGGTCTTTTTCCACTTCGACTGTCCCCTCCACCCTTTCTTTTTCCTCTGTCTTTCCTCTCACTTTTTCTTTGTTTTTCCGCTGAGATATGCCTTTAAATACTGTAGAGGCGAATCGGTTCTTCCTGAACTAAAAAAAAAAAAAAAAAAAAAAAAAATATATATATATGTGTGTGTGTGTGCGTATATACTGTATATATATATATATAATATATACTTTGTGACCTATTTCAGTATACAATTTCAGACGTACAGTTACGGAAAAAAGTTCGCCAAGAAATATACAATTTCGGGAAGAGCATAAAAAATTACTAATTGTTAATATCTTGTTTTTCTTTGTGTATTCTATTCTTTTTTGGGTGACAGTAACGAAATTTCAAAAATAAAATTATTATTAATTAATTTTTTTGATTTTTAAAAATTCTGTGCTTTTAGATGAACTTTTTTCCGAAACTTAGCTATAGCTCACTGCATATCCATTAGTAGTAAGGTCGTACGTTTCAGCTGATATATATACTATATATATATATATATATATATATTATATATATAACTATTATATATATATGTTAAACACAGACCGTGCATGGAACAAGGAACTCTTCTGCGGAAAATTAAATCCACTATAGTCCGAATATTTACTTATTCGGACTATAGTGGATTTAATTTTCCCCAGAAGAGTTCTTGTTCCATGCACGGTCTGGTGTTAACATATAAGTTTCTCAGGGGACCATTCTGAGTTTTGTATATATATATATATATATATATATATATATATATATAATATATATATAATAGGACGAATCTCACACTTAAACACGTGAAATAAATGAATGATGCAAATTTACAAAGTGATTTTTAATTGAAAATATATTAGTTAATTTTTCTTTATACATTTCAAAGCCTTTGAGAATGCTTTCATTCTCTTTGATGATAACACTGGTCACAAAGTTTGTGTTACAGAGATATTTTTACTTGAACTATATGTAATTTTTTATTTATGCTAGGATCTCTCTCTCTCTCACTCTCTCTCTCTCTCTCTCTCTCTCTCTCTCTTTCTATATACATATATACAGAATAGTGTGTAATATTATATTCTAGATACTGGCCAAATATATCCGCGTCTATTAAACTGCAAAGTGACCCAAACCATTTCACTGAATTAATTCTCTTTCCACTATTTTAGTTTCCTTGTAAACCGATATTAGCAGCCTAAATTGAAGCCATTTCCACTTATTACTGTTTTAAGTCTATTACGCTTATATTCTCAAATCCTACCCATTGTGCCTACTTTCAAATGAGGGTACAATTGAGCTATGAATGGATTTTGAATGTAGAATTTTAAAAGAAAAAGTTTCAGTATAATGAAATTACATCGAAAATAATGCTTTGAAAAAACCTTCTTTTTTTAATTTAAACAAAATGTTTTTTGGGGGGGGGGGGGGGGATTTTAGCTTAAGAAAATATCATTATCAAAATTATTTGGGGGGGTCCATTTTTTTGTTAAAATTAGATTAAATAAAATATATTCCTTAAAAGTAAATTTGGTTTAAATTAAGCACACAAAAGATTGGAATTGCGTTTGACTTCATGTGGAAAAATTTGGAAATGATTAATTCAAAGCGAAAGGAATTATTTACAAACAATTAATTATTAAGTGAGCGAATTTTTCTATCAATGGATGAGCCCATCTATTGGAGATTACAAAATTCTTGACAGGTAAAAATTATCCTGTTTCAATTTAAATATTATTTGTAACGGAGAGAGTCTCCTTTCTGCATGACAACGGGTAACTTAAGAAAATATAATTACACCCTTCAACAAAAATTGTCTTCGTGATGATTCATTTATACAGGGAGGATATGAAACCCAGTCTTTGGGGGAACATAGAACCATTGCATATCTATATTCTAAACAAATAGTATCGGATTTAAGATGTAAAACTATTTTCCTTCACCTGACTGGTCAGCCTTCAGCAGAAATGAAATATGGCCAATGATTGGATAATTCATATAAATAGTAGGCGGAGTTGGCGAAATCTAGTTCAACTTGGCCTGAATACACATTGACTAGAGATGTACAGGCTCCGCAACCGAAGGTGGAGACATTTGTAAAGTGACAAATATTTTCAGACGCCCGTCTTACTATTTCGCTAGAATATATATATATATATATATAAGGCCCTATATAAAGCGGGCAACTAGGAAATAGTGGGGCTCAAACCTGCTTGGCTTGGTTTTAGAATCAGTGTTCTTATCGATCACGTGATCCAGAACACCAACACAAGGTTCGTTCTATCGCTTAGTTTCGCGCTGTATTGCCCTTTCATTTTACTTAAATACGGTTATTGCATTTCAAAGTGTGTATATATATATATATATATATATGAACTTTATATTACTTGAGGTGGCTTCGAATGACGGTTCAGTATCGACCTGATCGACACCTTTGCAACATCCCACCTCATTTATATAGGCAGTGGCCGTACAAGCCTTTGCTTAACCGTTTATAAAAGACATACACACACACACACACACACACACCACACACACACACAGTAACAGTACAATTTTGTCCTGCAAAACAATGGAATTGTTCTGAGGACAAATGCTGTTGACATATTTTTATCTTCATAAATATATGAAAAATCTCGTGATCAAAGTATGTCACTCTTTAAATATAACTTCCCCCTTTTACCTCTTTTATTAAAATTTCAGTCTGAAACGGTTGGTCGCTTCCATAATAAAATTTTAATTTAAAAAAATAAATTTGAATTTTATGTTAAAATTGAACATAACTTTTTTTTTAGCAGAAAATTGCCTCTCGAAATAATAACAAAAAAAAATCAGCTAAAATTATAAATGTTATATAGTTAATATTAATTAATATAAAACTTTTCTTTTAATTAATTAAAAAAGAAATTAAATTTTTAAAGTTTTTTTAATTTAAATATTTTTTTTTCTTTCATCAAAATAATCAAACTTTTTTTAGCATAATCAAAACAAGGAGGCGAAACCTGATCGAACTTCACTATGTCGGGTCGCGAGGAAAGTGTGTATCATAAACAACTCAACAACTCCACCAAGAACTTTATGTGTGTATATACTGTATATGATATATTATATATATATATGCGTCTCGGTGGTGTAGTGGTTACCGTCCCTGACTACGAATCCATCGGCCCCGGGATCGAGACCCGGTGACGGCAGCCGGCGCGCAACAAAACCCAGCTGTTCATCCTTCCACACAATAAAGAAAGTGGTTGGTAGATAAATGGGTACCTTGGGTGGCCTAGTGGTTAAGACGCTGGGCTGCTGCTGGTGGGGCGTGGTTCGGATTCCACGTTAAACTGTAGGTCTAAGGTGGAGTGAAAAAGCTTGACCTTCGTCAGAATGAACAATTCGGACGGAAGCTAACCAAAGGTATAGAGAGAGAGAGACTACGAAAATTATTAAGTTTTCCATCGAATTAACAGCTGATAAAATAATAATAATAATAATGATAATAATAATAATAATAATAATAAAATATTTATTCTCAAATCTATACAGAATTAGTGACGGTCTTAAAACAAAATGCAACGATCACGTTCTTGGACTCCGCGCATAAAAACAAGCAGCTTTGTATTTGAAAGATTTCCTCCATCATCTGAAAAGGTAGTTTCATTTTTCAACCCAACCACCAGATGGCGCGAAGACGTCAAAACACATAAATTAATTGCCACGTTAAAAACGGAACGTGAACAGACTATTCAGAGAGACAGGTTTTATAAGGTACTAATGATAGCTTGATAATGTCATGTGGGTACTTAGTCTTTTATCTTTAATCTAACAGGAATTAATTCTACCGCCGTGCTTGAGACTGCGTATTACTATATACGGTGGTACGTATGTAGAATTTACTTACTTATGTAATTTTCTTTACTGCAAGCCTGTAATATATATATATATATATATATATATACGTGTTCACGCCGACAAGATTACTGGAAGCCAAGTAGAAAAATTTATTTTGCTATATAAACAGCGAAAAAATATTTATTTATTTTTTCTTGTATTTTTTGATGTTTCTGTAAATATAAACTTTATAGACTTCTATAAAGAATAACATAACAAAGAATATTATAGGTGAAAAGCAGTGTCAAAACACACACAAACACACACATACACATATATATATACAGTATATATATATATACACACGTACATATTGGTTACTTTACAGAATAGCGATAGTCTCACATTTTGCTTTGTGAATGGCAACTTTTAACCTAGCTAAATAATCTAATAAACTTAATCTAACTTAATCGAATGTAATCTAACCTAGCGTAAACTAACTTAACTTAGACTAACTTTCATTGTATCCCCTTTTTTTTAGATATTTAATAATTTTCAATAATAAAAAAAGTCCGAGACTACACTGTAAAAACGAAATTTACAATTTACATGACAAGACAATCTAAACAATTAGAAAGTTAAAAACACACACGCGTGTATTACTCTAAAACACTATAAATTACAGGCATTCTCCTAAACACCATCATTCAAAACCTAATCACAAGTATCTCAACCAGTGTTTCGTAACCGGGTGGCCCCAAAATATCACCAAAATGACACAAATAGGTAATTAAAATTTCGAAAGTTACTGAAAATATTAAAAAGTCGAATGAAACAAAATATTCTCGATTTATTACATCTATACGCAAACTGCGTAGGCTCATTTTGAAGTTACGCACAGTGTTGGGCACGGGGTGAACTGGGGTATAGAACAGTAAGAGACAAAACTCCTCCGGGGTGCCGCGAAAGAAAAACAAATGGCACTAGGGTACCTGAACGAAAAAAGGCTGGAAACCACTGATCGAAAGTCCAGACATATTGTTTGTAAGCACCGTTGAGGTGTTTAAATATCAATGAACTGAATCTGTTTCCTCTCATTTTGTACATCATATGTTCATACTTAAGGAATGGTTAGAAATTTGATAAACGACCATTTAGAAATTTACTATGTTTATATAACAAACCGTTATTGCTCTGTTTGCGCATGCGCCTTGTCCTGTTTATCAGTTGAAATTCATAGTTTAAAGGGTGCATGGAAAAAGTGGCTCCGTATAGCAATTAATTTAAAGCAAATTATTTAATATTATGATTAGTTATCCAATACTAGAAAGTGCTCCAAATTTTACATACACAAAAATTTGATAAATACGTATAGATTAAAAGTGAAATGATAGACGCAGATTTGAATTTGGTTACTAATGGAAAATACGTTTGCCGCATTATACGTTATAACACATACCGATTTCCTTAAATCTATATTTACATCAAATAATAATAATAATAATAATAATAATAATAATAATAATAAGTGCGGTTTATTTTAGCTTCCATCGTAACATCTTTAAGGTCATATGAGAGAGAGGACCTACACTATAACTCCTTCAGATATTTTTTTTTTTTGTATTTCTCTTCTCGGAACTTGTCAAAAAATGCACACAAATGGGAAGTGTGCGTGTCGTGATGAGTTCTGCGTGTGTCCTAAAGATCGTCACGGTTTTGTAAAATAACCGGGAACACGTGTATATATATATAATATATATATATATATATATATACAGGGTATCCCAAAAAGCCTGCCCCCCATAATGTACACCATGATATTAGTCTTTGGGACAGGACTTCTAAGACACCCTGTATATCAATATATTTCTTCTACTGCTCGCGTGTATGAAACGCTCCCTCTATTGAATTTAAGTCAATGCTCACACCTCGTAATAATGAGGTGCATTAATTGGCTTTGGTACCCATGCCAAGGTGAGAGTATAAAGTCTTTGAACACATTCGGAGATAAATAAAAGGGGACACAGTGAGGAAAGGTATAATGTGAAGAGGTCACGATTTTCACGTTGAACTGCAAGGGCAAAAGGACGGGTAACGGAGGGGGTCCTACAGCTTGACGTGAGTTTCGAACTACTACTACTACTACTACTACTTCTACCACCCCGACCAAGAAAGGACCAGAAAAGCACCTTAATTGCCGAAAACTCAAGACCGAGCCGAGGCTCGAACTCAACCAGAATCTACCCCTGGGGTAGATTTTTTCTAGACTTGGAATAGGAAAATAGGAACATTTATTTTAATTTTAAATTAAATTTAGAACAAAAAATAAGTATTCAAATTAATGTTTTGTTTTGGGACCTTCGGAGGCCTTCGGAGGCCTTCCATATTAGCCTCTGCCCTTTCCTCAGGAGTGTAACCCACTTCCATATTAGCTATTCCGTGTTATTCTACCCGCAACCAAGAAAAAGGTCCCAAAACGCAACATCAATTTGACCATTTATTTTTCTTCTAATTTATTACTTTTTGTAAATTTAATTTAAAATAAATTTTCCTATGAGACCTGACTTATGGGACACCCTGTATAATCACAGCTTCTAATAAGATTTAAGATCGTATATTTCTTTCATTATATAAATTATTAACAATGTTCAAATATTTAATACTGTTTTTCTTTGCATTTTTGTAAACGTACAGCAAAAGTTAATCAAAAATAAATACCGCACTAAAATACGCACTAAAATACCACAATTGTTAAATTAACTTTCCATAAACTCAAGTCGTTGAAAAACTAAATAATTAACCTCAAATTTCTTGTTTATTTACAAAACTTTAATTCGTTTTAATATGTTCGTTCTTCAGTTTTGCAGAAAATCAAATATTGTCGCATTTCTCTTGCATCCTCAAGAGGAAAGTTGCAGTTAGGTGAAAAAAGTTCGCCAAGAAACATAAAATTAAAAAAAAACTATTATAAAATATTACTGATTGGTAATACTCTGCTTCTGTTTCGATTTTTTTTTGGGGGGGGGGGGGGGGGGGGGTGACAGTCATTACTAATTAGTAATTTTTCATGCTTTTTAGAAATCATGTTTCTAAGTGAATTATACTTCACAAAAATCCTGTGGCAAAAAAAAATAAAAATAATTATTCAATAATTCGTTAAATTTAATAATTCTTTGATAATATTCTTTGATAATATTCTTTAATAATACTCTTTGATAATATTCCTTAATACTATATTTTATTTGATATTATGATATTTTATTATTTCATTAAATAATAGTCATGACGATATGTTGAAAAGAGGAAAAATATTTTATTACACGTAAAATGAATCGTCATATGAACTTTGTCTCGAGTTTCCGAGCAATACCAGTATAGTATGTGTGTGGTGTGTATATATATATATATATATATATATATATATATATATATATATATGTAAGAGATGATGATGATGTCGTCAGATGATGTCGGATGATGTTCTATGTTTGTTTATACACGACTAAACGACTAAGGCAATCTACAGGGTGATTCAAAAGTCAGGTTACATAGGGAAATACTGTATTATGTAATGATACAGGGGAATAGTCACATCACATGTTCGATATGGCCACCGTTAACGGCAATGCACTTGTGCAGCCAGCTAGGAATATCACATCAATGCGCTCCTCTTTCGATAACATCTCATAACTCATTTACTTTATAGACTTCTATAAAGAATAACATAACAAAGAATATTATAGGGTGAAAAGCAGTGTCAAAACACACACAAACACACACATACACATATATATATATATATATATACACACGTACATATTTGGTTACTTTACAGAATAGCGATAGTCTCACATTTTGCTTTGTGAATGGCAACTTTTAACCTAGCTAAATAATCTAATAAACTTAATCTAACTTAATCGAATGTAATCTAACCTAGCGTAAACTAACTTAACTTAGCCTAACTTTCATTGTATCCCCTTTTTTTTAGATATTTAATAATTTTCAATAATAAAAAAAGTCCGAGACTACACTGTAAAAACAAAATTTACAATTTACATGACAAGACAATCTCTAAACAATTAGAAAGTTAAAAACACACACGCGTGTATTACTCTAAAACACTATAAATTACAGGCATTCTCCTAAACACCATCATTCAAAACCTAATCACAAGTATCTCAACCAGTGTTTCGTACCGGGTGGCCCCAAAATATCACCAAAATGACACAAATAGGTAATTAAAATTTCGAAAGTTACTGAAAATATTAAAAAGTCGAATGAAACAAAATATTCTCGATTTATACATCATACGCAAACTGCGTAGGCTCATTTGAAGTTACGCACAGTGTTGGGCACGGGGGTGAACTGGGTATAGAAACAGTAAGAGACAAAACTCCTCCGGGATGCCGCGAAAGAAAAACAAATGGCACTAGAGTGCCTTGAACTAAAAAGGCTGGAAACCATGATCGAGAGTCCAGACATATTGTTTGTAAGCACCGTTGAGTGTTTAAATATCAATGAACTGAATCTGTTTCCTCTCATTTTGTACATCATATGTTCATACTTAAGGAAGTTAGAAATTTGATAAACGACCATTTAGAAATTTACTATATTTATATAACAAACCGCTTATTGCTCTGTTTGCGCATGCGCCTTGTCTGTTTATCAGTTGAAATTCATATAGTTTAAAGGGTGCATGGAAAAAAGTGGCTCGTTTATAGCAATTAATTTAAAGCAAATTATTTAATATTATGATTAGTTATCCAATACTAGAAAGTGCTCCAAATTTTACATACACAAAAATTTGATAAATACGTATAGATTAAAAGTGAAATGATAGACGCAGATTTGAATTTGGTTACTAATGGAAAATACGTTTGCCGCATTATACGTTATAACACATACCGATTTCCTTAAATCTATATTTACATCAAATAATAATAATAATAATAATAATAATAATAATAATAAGTGCGGTTTATTTTAGCTTCCATCGTAACATCTTTAAGGTCATATGAGAGAGAGGACCTACACTATAACTCTTTCAGATATTTTTTTTTTTGTATTTCTCTTCTCGGAACTTGTCAAAAAATGCACACAAATGGGAAGTGTGCGTGTCGTGATGAGAGTTCTGCGTGTGTCCTAAAGATCGTCACGGTTTGTAAAATAACCAGGAACACGTATATATATATATATATATATATATATATATATATACAGGGTATCCCAAAAAGCCTGCCCCCATAATGTACACCATGATATTAGTCTTTGGGACAGGACTTCTAAGACACCCTGTATATCAATATATTTCTTCTACTGCTCGCGTGTATGAAACGCTCCTCTATTGAATTTAAGTCAATGCTCACACCTCGTAATAATGAGGTGCATTAATTGGCTTTGGTACCCATGCCAAGGTGAGAGTATAAAGTCTTTGAACACATTCGGAGATAAATGAAAAAGGGGACACAGTGAGGGAAAGGTATAATGTGAAGAGGTCACGATTTTCACGTTGAACTGCAAGGGCAAAAGGACGGGTAACGGAGGGGGTCCTACAGCTTGACGTGAGTTTCGAACTACTACTACTACTACTACTACTTCTACCACCCCGACCAAGAAAGGACCAGAAAAGCACCTTAATTGCCGAAAACTCAAGACCGAGCCGAGGCTCGAACTCAGCCAGAATCTACCCCTGGGGTAGATTTTTTCTAGACTTGGAATAGGAAAATAGGATCATTTATTTTAATTTTAAATTAAATTTAGAACAAAAAATAAATATTCAAATTAATGTTTTGTTTTGGGACCTTCGGAGGCCTTCGGAGGCCTTCCATATTAGCCTCTGCCCTTTCTTCAGGAGTGTAACCCACTTCCATATTAGCTATTCCGTGTTATTCTACCCGCAACCAAGAAAAAGGTCCCAAAACGCAACATCAATTTGACCATTTATTTTTCTTCTAATTTATTACTTTTTGTAAATTTAATTTAAAATAAATTTTCCTATGAGACCTGACTTATGGGACACCCTGTATAATCACAGCTTCTAATAAGATTTAAGATCGTATATTTCTTTCATTATATAAATTATTAACAATGTTCAAATATTTACTACTGTTTTTCTTTGCATTTTTGTAAACGTACAGCAAAAGTTAATCAAAAATAAATACCGCACTAAAATACGCACTAAAATACCACAATTGTTAAATTAACTTTTCCATAAACTCAAGTCGTTGAAAAACTAAATAATTAACCTCAAATTTCTTGTTTATTTACAAAACTTTAATTCGTTTTAATATGTTCGTTCTTCAGTTTTGCAGAAAATCAAATATTGTCGCATTTCTCTTGCATCCTCAAGAGGAAAGTTGCAGTTAGGTGAAAAAAGTTCGCCAAGAAACATAAAATTTAAAAAAACTATTATAAAATATTACTGATTGGTAATACTCTGTCTGTTTCGATTTTTTTTTGGGGGGGGGGGGGGGGGTGACAGTCATTACTAATTAGTAATTTTTCATGCTTTTTAGAAATCATGTTTCTAAGTGAATTATACTTCACAAAAATCCTGTGGCAAAAAAAAATAAAAATAATTATTCAATAATTCGTTAAATTTAATAATTCTTTGATAATATTCTTTGATAATATTCTTTAATAATACTCTTTGATAATATTCCTTAATACTATATTTTATTTGATATTATGATATTTTATTATTTCATTAAATAATAGTCATGACGATATGTTGAAAAGAGGAAAAATATTTATTACACGTAAAATGAATCGTCATATGAACTTTGTCTCGAGTTTCCGAGCAATACCAGTATAGTATGTGTGTGTGTGTGTGTATGTATATATATATATATATAATATAATATATATATATGTGTAAGAGATGATGATGATGTCGTCAGATGATGTCGGATGATGTTCTATGTTTGTTTATACACGACTAAACGGCTAAGGCAATCTACAGGGTGATTCAAAAGTCAGGTTACATAGGGAAATACTGTATTATGTAATGATACAGGGGAATAGTCACATCACATGTTCGATATGGCCACCGTTAACGGCAATGCACTTGTGCAGCCAGCTAGGAATATCACATCAATGCGCTCCTCTTTCGATAACATCTCATAACTCATTTACCTGCAAAGAAACAGAAAAGCCCTATGTAACCTGACTTTTGAATCACCCTGTACACTAAGTTTAGTATACATATTAAGGGAGAACCAGGTAAGGTTATAGTAACACACTCGCCTCTCCCGTTACCCCGTCCATAGATTGTATTTTGTATATATATTTACTTTATTAGGGTTTGAATGACGGTTCAGGTCGACCCCTCTGCAGCACCCCGTTTCATTTTCGGGATTGGGTGAAGGAGGGAATTGCGTTCTGATCTCCTCCTACCCTCGTAGCCAGCCACGCATGGCTGGTCAGGGACTTTGCACAGGAATCTGTCCAGCTGATTCTTGAAGTTATTCAGGTCGGTGTGCTGGAGGTTGCCCACTTCTTTTGGCAGGGAATTAAAGAGCTTTGGGCCTCGTATACAATATATAATATATATATATATATGAGCTCATATAAACATTTCCTCCTTAGGCCTATAATTTAATACTTCCCTTAAGCTTGTGTCGAAGACCATTGCAAAAGATCGACCTTTGGATAGTTTCAAGTGCTCGTACAAACTCCTTAATTGCCGTGGAACGCCCGGAGTTTATCTTAGAGCACTTACCGACGTCAAAATTCAGGCATCGCTACCAGGAAGATATTTTCTGACGGAGGTTTTCTCCCACCTGCGTTAAAACACGTCTTTATTTTCATCTCCGAAATCCGAATTTTTGTTTACCCGTAGAAGATGTACATCACCTCTTGGACGCTGACGAAGTATTTTCTGGCACCTGACTCCGAAGTTTCATAGTTAATGTTTGACACTGAATTAACCTAAATTTAACCATCGTAACAAATCTCACCAAGTTTTAATAGCTTTTCTCGCCTCGAGAATTTAACAGTCGAAATTTGAAGACAAGTCCGTCTTCGAGAACCATTGCGTAAACATCTTTGCTTATAGAGGCTCTCGCGCCCTACGGCTGTGCACACGTAAACTCAGTGTCTGTAATCCTTTACATAGATCTACTCGACTAACCTACAGCAATCTGACAATACCTTATAAACATGGTAACCGTTTTCTTGAAGTGTACACATAAAACCCACGTGTGACGAAGGTTGTGGGTCTTTTCTCTTTTCTAATTTCATTTTAACTTTTCTACTTTGTAAGTAATATATTGTTTTATTTTAAGCTCCAAGTTTTCTGAAATGAAATAATATATATATATATATATATATATATATATATATATATATATATATATATATATATTACTTATTAACCTTTGCTTAGCTTCCGCCAGAATTGTTCATTCTGACGAAGGTCAAGCTTTTCACTCCACCTTAGATCTACAGTTTAACGTCGAATCCGAACCACGCCCCACCAGCAGCCCAGCGTCTTAACTACTAGGCCACCCATTTATCTACCAACCACTTTCTTTATTTTGTGGAAGGGTGAACAGCTGGGTTTTGCTGCGCGCCGGCTGCCGTCACCGGGTCTCGAATCCGGGGCCGATGGATTCGTAGTCAGCGACGCTAACCAATACACCATATATATATATATATATATATATATATATATATATATATATATATATATATACACTATTTACTATTTCAGAAAACTTTAAAGCTTAAAATAAAACTATATTATTTACAAAGTAAATAATACATTGGGAATTTTTTACTTTGTAAAATAAATAGACTTATTTTAAATTCTAAATTTTTGCTGAAATAATAAATAATATGTAGCCTATCTTTTTTTATTTTATGCTTTTTTATTATAAATTATAATAAAACCAAAAAAGGAGAGCTGTGGGCGGTGGCGGTGGCTGTGGCGGCGGATGGGTTAAGGCGTGGGCGTGGCACGGGCGGTTAAGACGCAGCAGCTGTATGGTGAGGGGTGTTGGGTGGCTTCTATACTTAATAATTTATTTATATTTATTACTTAATAATTTCTATATATTAAAATTTACTAAAAATAAACTTTGAATAATTTTTATTTTTAACTTAAAAATAATTGTACATTTCCCTGTCTTTCTTTCGGGAATTAAAAGCCTTTAACGGGTTAAAAACACTAATGGAACCCTCGAAGGATTAAAGGGATTAAACTGGATTGAGAAAAGTTCACCCTTGAGTGACACACGTCCCCCTCCCCTCAGTGCCAGTGTCACTCCCCTTACCCTAACCCAACTCTCACTTTTTGTACCCATACTACTCCAGTTTGTGGCTGATTATCTTAAATGCCACGCGCCGTACTTCAGAAATACAAACCGCCAACTCAAATTAAGGATCAAAGAGCCACCATGGCATCACCAATAGAACATAATTACCAATAACCAAATGGGCCAAATTCTCTATCAGGACACGCTGTGAAGATTTGAATTGTAATTTTAGTCTGTCAAATACAGCATGTTAGTTTTGGCAGCTGAAAATAATGAAACAGGTTTAAAATATCATGAATTTTTCGTAAATATTCAAGAAATAGCCATTATCAAGCGAATATAATTCAACAGTTAAACTTAACCTCTATACCTTATACCCATCAAATAGACACGACCGTAATATCGACACTTTTAAAAACTCATTAATCTCTTACCTAACCTAGCGTAACCTAACATATGCTAACCTAACCTAACGGAATTTAACATATGCTAACCTAACCTAATGGAATTTAACATATGCTAACCTAACCTAGTCTAACCCACAATATACTTGTCGATAGATGTTAAGTGTCGATCATGTGTCGTAATCCCGCGGGTTAAACTTAATATAAAAAATGAGAATTGGTTTGGAATGTTTTATTTAATTTTTAAACGTGATTTTCAGTTTTAATTTTTTTTTTACAAAATAAGTGCTTATAACTCTCTCTCTCTCTCTCTCTCTTTGTATGTGTGTAGGGCAGTAGTTAGCAGAGTTTTTCAGCTGCGCTCCCACACCCTTATTAAATTAAAAAAAAAAAAATTATATACCCTTGTTATGGGGAACAGCCGCAAGCAGATTGGTAGTTAGTGACGTCAGGTTAGCAGCGAGCACAAGTTATTGGTAGGAACCAGAAGAGTTCTTATGAAGTTTAAAATGTAATAATGGATCTTTTCCTTTATAGCACCCCCACCCCCATTATTTACCCCATTGTGTACACCCTTGACAATTGGCTAAGTTAAGTCGTGATATTTTCGCTAAAACTAACGAAAATATCACGATTTAACCTAACCAATCGTCAAGGGCGTACAGTTGACCTAACCGGGCATTCAATTAATCTTCAAAATTGTTACTAACTGAAAAGAAGAAATTGGGGGTACTATAAAGGAAAAGATCCGTAATAATTCTCGTTTGTGTATCAATAATTTCGAGGCTCCATTTGAAATAAGTAATATTTTATGAATACAGTATAGTAACCTTTCGCGCGCACCTTTAGGTACTTATCGAGCACCTCACTGTGGTTCACGTACCCCAGTTTGCGGACCGCTGTTCTTGAGAGAGAGAGAGAGAGAGAGAGAGAGAGAGAGAGAGAGAGTGTTTTAAAAATTGTAACCTCTTTCGCCCAATGGATTTATCCCTTATAGGATATTTTAAAATAAATCACGTTCATACAGACATAAAAATTCTTAAATGTGTCACATTGTCAGATGAATTAATCGCAAAAAAACAAATTAAAATAATGTTAAAATTTCAAAATTGGATATTCGATATCAAAGGAATTTTGAGAAAATGCACGGTAAAATCGTGCAATTGGGTCCCGATACGAAAATTCTTCCATTAGTTATTATAAAAAAGATTCAATTATATTTTTTTCCTTCCATTTTGTCCTACAACTGTCAATTAGCGTCTAGTTTTTGGAAATTATTTTAATAAATCTATCTAATTTAGTAATACTAATTCTGATGATACTATCATTTCATTTAAGATCATTTTGTACTGTTACTCCTTCAGTGATCCTTTGAGAACGGTTAATTGAAACGTGACAGAGAATAAATTATTCTATGCCTTTAGTGTTACCTTTTAGGGTGCTGTAGGCCTAATCAATGTTCTGCCTTTCAATATATTTCATTTTCATTTTGACTAAGGTTAATTAATTCATTTGGAATTGGAATTAATTCCTACTGACTTTTAGTTTCAAACTTATAAATATTTTAGTTCGTGACAAAAAAATACTTTGAGAAACTTTGTGTGTGTGTGTGTGTGTGTGTGTGTGTATATATATATATATATATATATATATATATATATATATATATATATATATATATATATATACAGGGTGGGCGGAAAGTAGCTCCCTATTTTGGATTGGTAAAAAAATACGTATATTATCCATTTATTTCAGAAGAAATAATATGAAAAGGTAGGCATACATGGTAGGTTTTCTCTAAAATTCAATGTGGGCTCCAACTCTTTCCACCAGCTTCTGGAGCCGCCCAGGAATGGCGTCCACTGACTTTAGCAGGAACTCCGGCGGGATGGAGGACATGACTTCCCGAATTCGGTCCTCCAGTTCTTCCAATGTCCTCGGTTTGGTGCGGTAGACTTCTTCCTTTACCCACCCCTAAAGAAAGAAGTCGCACGGTTACCGCTGAAAAACGGCAGAATCGGTTCAGTGTAACGGTGTGGTGTGGTATGACCTCAGATCAGGTTGTGGGCCCGTTCCTTCTGCGCAACACCATGAATGCTGAGCGGTACCTTGCTATGTTGCGAAACGAGGTCTGGCCGGTTGTCAGCACATGGGAGAACATCGACGATCTGATATTTATGCAAGATGGCGCCCCTCCGCACTTCGCTCTTGTTGTCCGTGAGTGGCTGGATGCCCACTTCCCTGGGCGTTGGATGGGTCGTCGTGGTCCACATCAATGGCCAGCCAGGAGCCCCGACTTGACACCGTGCGACTTCTTTCTTTGGGGGTGGGTAAAGGAAGAAGTCTACCGCACCAAACCGAGGACATTGGAAGAACTGGAGGACCGAATTCGGGAAGTCATGTCCTCCATCCCGCCGGAGTTCTTGCTAAAGTCAGTGGACGCCATTTCTGGGCGGCTCCAGAAGCTGGTGGAAAGAATTGGAGCCCACATTGAATTTTAGAGAAAACCTACCATGTATGCCTACCTTTTCATATTATTTCTTCTGAAATAAATGGATAATATACGTATTTTTTACCAATCCAAAATAGGGAGCTACTTTCCGCCCACCCTGTATATATATGAAAATTATTTCACGAAAGTAACACGTGAAAAATATTTATGATGAATAAAACCAAAAAAAAAGGAAACACAGAGTGGTGCTCAAGCGCTTTCGTCTAATGACATCCTTAGGAACAATAAAGTACATAAAGAGTTCAAGACTATATATAGGTTACAAATATTTTAGTACTTCCATTTTCCCCGGGCTTTTTAGGCATTGCCAATGTATTTAAACTTTTGGATATTAATGTAGTATTTTCATATAACAATATTGTAAAAAATATCATAGTAAAAAATAGCCCTACCAATAATTCAGGCATTACCTATAAAATTGGTTGTAAACAATGTGATTCCTTTTACAGAGGTCAGACGGGAAAGGATTTGCACACGCGTGTAAAACAGCATCAATATTCCGTTAGAACGGGACAGTCGTCCAGTGCTCTTTTTGTCCATTTGATTGGAATAATGCTTCAGTTTTGTTTCATTCTAGCAACATTGTTAATAGAAATATTCTTGAGTCTGCTGTTATTCAAATTACAAATAACTTTAACATGAGCAAAGTTCTCTTCCAACTCAATCCCGTTGTTTTGAATTCGTTCAGAAGAGATTTAAACAAGAAGGGCAGAGTGCTAAATCTTTGGTAATTCTTCCCTTATAAATTTGTATGCTCCTCTTACAATTTTTATTTTATTTTTATTTTTCAATTCATTTTTATTTTTATTTCTTTTTTTATTTTTTGTGACATATATTATTTTGGCATCATACATAAAATAGGTTGTAAATAATCATTTGAGCTTGAATTTGTATGCTCCTCTTACAATTTTTATATTTTTCAATTTATTTTTATTTTATTTCTTTAATTGTTCTTCTATTTTTATATAATTTTTCTGTGACCTATACATCATTTAGGTATTATCTATAAAACTGGTTGTAAACAATTCATTTGAGCTTGTGTTGAATTCGAGCAAAGTGCTAAAATTGGGAGTTTTCCTTAAAAATGTGTATGCTCCTCCTACAATTTCTTATTTCTATACTATATATATATATTATATATATATATATATATATACATATACACTTTTTTTTTTGTAACCTATATATAGTCTTGAACTCTTTATGTAATTTAGTGTTCCTGAGGATATCATTAGACGAAAGCGCTTGAGCACCACTCTGTGTTTCCTTTCCTTCGTGGTTTTATTCATCATATATATATATTAATATATATATATATATATATGACCTGTCTTTCGAAATAACTGAGTGAAAGTTAAGCATTAGTCTTCTTTATCCTGAATAAAAAGAGAACAAGTTATACTATACAGGGTGATAATAGTTAAAACACTTATTTCGTTATTTCGTTATATATATATATATATACTTTATTTTTTATTTTTAGCCGTATACATTCATTAAGAGTACATTCCATCAGCGAATTTCCTGTAGGTTAGGGTAGGTTAAATCGTCACGTTAGGTTAGCATCGGTTAATTTAAATTAGACTCAGTTAGATTGGGTTAATAGTGTCGATAAAATGTTTTTTAGATAAAACCAGCACAAATTAGAGAGGTACAGTTACAATCCAGCAAAGAAGACCGACCCTGTAATACCCATTTGGTCAACGAGCCATAACATCGATACTCTTAAAAAACTAACAACCTAACCTAGCGTAACCCACTAAGCCTAGCCTCTGCTAACCTAACCTAACTTAATCCAATCCACAATAACTCGTCGATTTTATGTTACATCAATTAGGCGCCATTAGCCTACGAAGATCTTCTCTTTTGACTTTTTCGAGACAATGGGATTGTCTTTTCGCCTTTTTGGAAAATGTAAAATTCGAACATTTGAGATTTTGTCTTTTAATTTTTTCACGAAGACATCGATGCTACGGTAACTTTCATTTTTTTACAAATTCTTAAACTCATAAATGAAGTTAAAGTAAATCCCGGGGACCAATAACGCTAACCAGTGAATGGAATATTATAGCGTGTTCCTTGAACAACATCGAATTCCATAATGTCGACATTAGACGTTAGACCTTATGCAAGTATGTGGATTTCAGATTTCAAACTACATTTCAAATTTTCAATGAAAATGACTGATCTAACCTAACCAGACCTAACTTAACCTAGCGTAGCCTAACCCAATTGAACCTAACCTGACCTAATTTAAATTAACTTTATAGTATCGACATTACGCATAAAGCTCACTACAGGAGGGACTAGGTACTACCCTGACCTCAGGGTCCATGACAAGGTGCGTCAAGTGAGACCATTGTCTTCATTTGCACTTCTCACATACCAGCTTTCATTCCGGTTTGTTTCTCAAGATAACTCTTACGCCTCATTTGTATCAACCTCATGGTTATTCACACATTTGCAATTACATTCTTTTGATTTTACATTTTTTTACATTTCTACATTTGTTTACTTCTTACACCTATATATATACTAGTGGTGCACCGATTAATCGGTATCGGCACCTGGCATGCCGATATTAGGAAAATACCTTGCATGGCCGATTAATCGGCATGCCAGATGCCGATACCGATTAATCGGTTCACCACTAATATACACTCACTATTGCACACGCACACCTTTATAACAATTCTATCATGATTCTCCACACGATCATATCAAAGCAGCATACTAGCCTTCATTATCATCTCCAGTGACCTTTTCATTCCATATTCTTCCGAAATTCTCATTTCTCATACGGTGAATCGGTTTCACGCCAAACGCTTCTCAATTTAGTCATCTCAATTGCTCTCGTTCTTCATTCTTGACAGCGAACTATCATGCCAAACGAGAGTTTCGCATCCATACATCAGTGGCAGCACCTTCATATGTAAATATCTTACTGCATCTGTACTCAAGCAGTTCCTTCCTACACGGGCTTTTATTGTGCCCATACCTTGTTTCACTCTATTTTCAATTTCAGTGGTACTTGTACCCCTTTTGTCAGTCAAGCATCCAGGATGTCTAAATTCCTTGACAACCGCTAAATTTTCTCCATTCTTCATGTACAATATTATATGGCGACTCTCCTTTCTCGGAATGACTAAAACTTTACTTTTATTTATATTCATTTTCAATAATCTGTTTCCACATCCGTCGACGACAAAGGTTGCACATCGTTCTCTTTAATTCATTCTCCAGTTCCCCACGCAGAAGCATCTCATTAACATCAAATGCGAGAGCCGCCACTCTCTCTCTCTCTCTCTCTCTCTCTCTCTCTCTCTCTCTCTCTCTCTCCAAATTTAGGTTTATTCCTCTCTGGAGCATTTTTGTTTTCCTCTCACGCGTTACCCAATTCATATACATATTAAAAAGTTATGTCTTCATCACGCAGCACTACCGTACTCCGATATTAATACTGAATCAGTCACTCAGGTCACCTTATCTCTTACTTCTCACTGCAATTTAACAACTTTACACTAACAACATACGTTTTAAGCATGCACCTGTCATAAACCAGATCTATTCATTTTATCATACAACCTTCTCCATACAGCTAAACTCCCTATTTCATTCGTTCTTTTCCATGAATCCCTATTTCATTCGCACTTCTCCGTGAATCCCAAACTGATCCGTCGCTCGTCCATATTTCACCAATTAATTAAATAATTTTCTTACAAATATTTAGTCTCGATTGAAGTGTCATTAGTCACGAAATACATTAACATTTTATGATTAATTTACGTGTGAAAATTAGCTTTTAAAAAATTGAAAGTAACAAATAATGGCATTTGTCGAATCGTACCTCTGGAAAACATCAAAATATTAGAATTGGTCGAATTCTGAGAGCGAATTTGCTTAATTAAAATTCATTAACTGTAGTGATTATATAATCACACACACACACACACACACATACACACATACACACACATACACACATCTCGGCCTAAGCGAGGTACCGACTGTTTTAAATTTATAACTTTAAAAATCTAACCTAACCAAAGCTAATTTAACCTAATCTAATCTTACAATCATAGAACTGAGAAGGGCATGATGAGCGTTTCGGTTAAGTCATTAAATAGTGAGGTAGTCGTTAATTTAGCTTAACCTAACCTAACCTAACCTAATCAAAACCAATATATCTTTTTTCCGACAATAAAAATGTTTTCAAGTATTTTAATGTTCCGAGGTACCAAAGGTGTTATCTCGCCAAAAAATTACCTCACTACATCTGTAAATTATTACACACTCGACCTCACTTATGCACAGTTGCCTACGCGCACGCGCATGCACACACACACACACACACACACACCACACATACTTCACACGTACATACTTTCGTTACTTGAATTGTTTTCCATCAACCAGCGACCGGCGCTTCTGGAGCACCACTTTTTATTTCTGCTCTCATCCTACCATCATAACCTGCAATGCTTTAGAATTTGTCAATTCGTTTTTTTAATGTTATTAACTGAAAATCTGGCAAATTTTGCAGTTTCTTCGGTGGGATATTAAACTTTTTAGGATCTGATGTTAACCGAGTTTCCCATTTTTGTTTTTAAGGTTCGTTGTCCTTTGCTTCAAGGACAAAGCAAAACCGTCCTGTAAGATCGTTCCATTTATATATATATATATATATATATATATATATATATATTTATAATTAAACATTTATTTTTTATTTTTCAACATATACAGGGTGATTACAAAAGAAGTATACAATTTCAAAAAATTGTGATCAAATTATTTCTGATACAAAAATAATAATAATGTAAATAGAAACTAGCAAAGTTTTTTTAGTTTATAGATGTTCAAAATAGGATTTCCGTGGGTAACCCGGAAAAACGACTGGTAAAAAACCTGGATTCTTCAAGCCATAACATCCATTGACTGAGATATCTTACGGAAAGTGTGGGAAGAGTTTGAATATTGTTTGGACATTGTTAGGGTTACCCTCGCAAGTCCTATTGAACTTCTAGAAATTGCTAAAAAAACTTTACCAGTTACTCTTTCCAGTCACATTATTATTATTATTATTATTATTATTATTATTATATTAGAAATAGTTTGATCACAATTAATTTTTGAAATTGTATACTTCTTTTGTAATCACCCTGTATTATTCTGTATATCTTTCACGGCGTCTTCCCAGTGAATATAGTTTCAGAGACTGTATATTCACTATATATATATATATATATATATATATATATATATATATGCAAACTCACAAGGAAAAAGAAAAATTAAATCTATTTTCTCTGCTATGTTTCTTAAAGCATTGAGAGTTGTCAGTCCTGAATTTTTAGATTCCGAGTTATGCAATATCATGAATATTGGTACTAAATTATGTTACCTATTTCATTTTTAGGTAACTGTGTTAAAAAGCCAAGAATAGGTATTATAATAATGTAACTGTAAAGGAATTTCAGCGTAAAAATATCCTTAGCCTACCTTACCATGTTAATTTTCAATACTTCCGACTTTTTAAAGCAATGGTATCAATGTAGTCTTTAAGTATAATAATACTGTCAAATCACGCCTAATAAAGAATAGCCGGATAATGCGTTGGTTGTGTGTATTCGATCGGATGTACACAATGTAACTCAGTATATATATAGGCCAAACGGATAAAACGTTAGACATTAGGGTGAAACAGCATAAATATGCGTGTAGAGCAGCAAATAATTTTAATGCATTGTTTAACCATATGTATAGATGTAATCATAGTCTCAAGTGAGATAGTTCGAAAGCGCTCGTTAAAAACACAGCTATAATTTAAAGGAATATTCTAGAATGTGCATTTATCCATTTTAAAATAATTTCAATAACAGAGCGGGAATGTATAAAATTGACAATATCCCGTTAAAATACCTTTTGCCTCTAATTAACGCTTGTTAATCATGTGCTAATCTTTTTATTTTTCTGTCCCGCTGTACATAGGTATATATTTTTGTCATCTCGCCTTCTTCCTTCATTCACTGACGAGGTGTACTTCTCAATACACGAAAGTCCTTGGAATCATTTTTCTTTTTCCTTGTAGATTTGCATCATTCATTCATTTCACGTGTTTAATTGTGAAATTCATCCCATATATATATATATATAACGTAAAGAACGACGCTTGTATAGGAGAACATTCCGCGCAAGATGAGGAGGGAGAACGAACAAAAGAAAAAATGAGGTAACCACGGGAATCGAACCCGGGATCTTCCGATTGCCGGTCAGATATGATAACCACTACACCATGGTCCTCACTCGATCAGAAGTCGTAATTCTCCTACATACGCGCAGAAACCAATGCCCCGAGGGGGGCACCTTCCGCATGCCGCACCTATATATACATTTCAACTGCAAAGAACACACAGTCGTTCTTTACGTTAATTATACTGCGTGTTCTTTGCAGTTGAAATGTAATATATATATATATATATATATATATATATAATATATATATATATTCCAGTGACCAATAATCTACATATTTTGTTGCTTTTATTCTAATCGTAAAGGGACTTCGCAGGGCGTCAAAATCAGCATTATCTCTCTTACTTTTGCCAACTTGCTACTAGTAAAACTGAATTCATTTGAGAATGATGTGCGCTCATACTACTATGAAACCTCTTTCACGTGACTGCCATTGATTTTTATCCTTCAGCAGTTTTAATATTACTGCGTTCTCTCAACTCTGCGTCAGCTGATATTATTATTCCAAGATCCTAAGAAGATAGAATTAATTTTTACTAAATTTCCTACTGTTTTTTTAACCCACTCAAATAAAGTGTTGATATCATTTTGAAATCTTCTTTAGGAGCGATTTCTTTGCAAATTTTTTGTGTCAGCCGCAAACGATGGCATAGTACTATCTCTGAGGTCTTTCTCTATATCTGTAATCAGGAGAAAGTGGGGGTACGGTGTTAATACTGTGGAATACCGTTCTTTATGGTACGAAGCTATGACTGGTGAAACTCTGGTTTTAACCTCCTTTACCAATACTTTTGAGAGCTCTCATTTAAATAATTAAAACCCAAAATTCAAGTTTCCTCTTTTTCTAAGTTTGTGCGCAAAAATATTCCATGATCACATTTATCGAAGACTAGCAAAATTATATACAGGGTGTTTCAGGTCGACCCTAGAAATATAGAAAAGAAACTTCATATTAGTTATGGAATTACTATGACAAACTTAAAATACCAAATACAACCTACAAATTCCTCAATTTGTAGTTTGTATTTGGTATTTGAAGTTTGTCATAGTAATTCCATAACTCATATGAAGTGTTTCTTTTCCATATTTCTCGGGTCTGAAACACTGTGTGTGTGTGTGTGTATATATATATATATATATATCCTCTTCGTTTTCGGTTGTTTCCTCTTTGTAAACTAGGGCAACGTTTGAATGTTTTAAAAGTGTACCGAATCAGACCAGTGTTCAATGATGTCCTTCGCAATATGATGAAATTTTTTTTTGACTGGTACATATTGGTAGCGTTTCAGACACGCATTCATACAGTAGCTTATTAACCCCACAGAGAATTCGAGCGTTAAAGAGTGTGAAGTATGATGCCTCGTTCTCAGAAATCGACTAGCGAAGCAATTTTCCGCTTGAATTAATCCGAAATTAGTTCTTGTGCATCTGTTTAAAAACAAGTATTACGATTTTTCGATCCAAATATATTTTTTATCTTTAGGATAAAATAATGTTCAAAAAACATGAACGGTTTTTTTTCAGGTTTATGAACATAATAAAGTGAACATTGTTGAGTTCGTATTCAGGTTTTTTCGTGTTCCTCCGCGCTATTTCGGATAACGAACGTAAAATGAAGGGTTTTCAAGTCGCCATTAGCGACCTTTCGAGATTAGAAAGTGTTTATATATATATATATATATATATATGGGATGAATTTCACAATTAAACACGTGAAATGAATGAATGATACACCCACAAGGAAAATTAAAAATGATTCCAAGGCCTTTCGTGTATTCAGAAGTACATTCCCTGACGAGATGTACTTCTGAATACACGAAAGACTTTGGAATCATTTCTTTTTCCTTGTAGGTTTGTATTATATATATATATATATTGCAAAAAAATTATAAATTGGCCTTCTCAGCTTCAGTATTCAGAGCGACTAAATAGTAAAATGAATTGATTCACTCAATTTCCTTCGGATAATTTGCATATTCTCCATTATTGTTTTTTAATATCCGACATTTCCATTGCAATTCGTTTTGCTTTTGCGAAACTGAAAAATAAATTATTTTTAGTATTTTCTGATGTTATATATATATATACAGGGTGTCCCATAATTCCGGTCTCATAGGAAAATTTATTTTAAATTAAACTTACAAAAGTAATACATTAAAACTAAAAAAAACAATGTTTAAATTGATGTCTTGTTTTGGGAGGAAAAGGCCTCCGGCTTTTCTTCACGAGTGTAACTTCTTTCCATATTAGCCATTTCGTGTTACTCTACCTGCAACCAAAAAAAGGAGGTCCCAATACAATAAATCAATTTAGACACTTGTTTTAGTTTTAATGTGTTACATTTGTAAATTTAATTTCAAATAAATTTTCCTATGAGACCGGAATTATGGAACACCCTGTGTGTATATATATATATACATAGGATCACCTGACGATCTCCCCCCCCCCCCAGGTAGAGCTAGGGGGAAAGATCTTCAGGTGAATCGGGCTGGGGTGGAGTATCTTCAGGTGGATCGGGTTAGGAGGGAAGATCTTCAGGTGCATTCACTTGGACACTCTGAGGGAAGATATTCAGGTGATCCTATATATACTGTATATATATGTATATATATGCCCGGTTAGGTCAACTGTACGCCCTTGATGATTGGTTAGGTTAAGTCGTGATATTTTCGTTAGTTTACTGTCAAAACTAATGAGAATATCACGACTTAACCTAACCAATCGTCAAGGGCGTACAGTTGACCTAACCGGGCATTCAGTTAACCTAACTTGGCATTCAGTTGACCTAACCGGGCATTCAATTAACCTAACCGGGCATAGTTGTTTTTGTGTTAAAGCTGGGGGGGGGAGTATCTCCAGGTGGCGCGGACTGGGGGTGGAGTATTAGGGCGGGTCATACTATGCATTTTTTTAAATCAATGGAGAGGGGTGTTCAAATGACACATATTTTGGTGTATAGAACACAATTCTGAAGAAACTATTTAATTCTGATAAGCCTAACCTACATCATTTTGCAGTTGATTATTATTAAATTGTTGATTATTTTACTATTGTAGTTACCCCAGAATATGTCTTCTCACGTTTTCTATCATGGCTGCTCACGTTATCTCTCATAGAGCATTGTTCTAACTAATTCATATAAACACATATAATGTAATTCATATAATAATAATAATATTTAAATACTCAAATAAAAAGGTGTGTCATTCCACTTAATTGTAATTATCATACAGTTTGGTATATGAAATATTTTGACGGTTTTCTGGCGCGCGTAAGGCCATTTTCTGAGCCACCTTTCTCAGAGGCGAGAATGTAACGTTTCAGAACATTCTAAAACGTTTTGTGAAATATTTGAAGTGACTCATGATTTATGAAGCTATTTTACCACCTCGGCTCGCAGTGAGGGGATAGATTTAGTGATTATCTACTGATATTTTTTTTGTTACTGTTCACATGTGAGTATTATTCTGTTATTTTTAGAAAAAGCTATTTCTATGCATATTATAGTGATACATTCAGCAAAATTTAATTAACAACTTTGATTTGAGCTAAAATTAGGTGGTTCATTTTAGTACAGTGACCAATGTGATGATGGAAGCTGAGGGCAGTGACCAATCTTTTCCCGCAAAGATCAAGGAAGAACACTATAGTGTTGTTAGTGAGCCTGGCAGCTACTATCTGTTCCACTTTACCACAGAGAAAGCAACTAAAGAGGAGTCACATGCGGAGAAGATTGCTAAGGTCCTGTTTGCCTGGCTGAAAGAGAGGGGTTATGATAAGACCTTGTTGGCCATTGGAGGAGACTCAACAAATGTCAACACTGGTGTGAAAGCTGGAGTAATGCGGAAGCTGGAGCTGCACCTGGGGAGAAAGCAGCTGGTCTGGTTGGTGTGCAACCTGCACACTGTTGAACTTCCCTGCGCCATCTCATTGTTAACCTTGATGGCCCTACTCTGTCAGACAAAAAATTATCCGGGCCAATAGGAAAGCTCCTTGATTCTGCTACAGACTTTGATATCAATCCAAACTTCACCCGAATCTCTGTTGGCCCTCCACTGATCAAGCTTCCTGACAAGGTCATTCAAGATCTCTCAACTGATCAATACTATGGCTATAAAATTGTCTGTGCAGTCAGGGATGGAGTACTTCCTGCAGGGCTGGCTCTGTTAGAAATAGGACCAGTAAACCACAGCCGCTGGCTCACCACAGCGAACAGACTTCTCAGGCTCTGGGTGTCAAAGCACGGACTTAAAGGAAAGAACCTGAAGATTCTGCAATTCATTGTGGAATTCATCATTGGAGTGTATTACCCATGTTGGTTCAACGTGAAGGTCAAGCACTCCTGGATCGAAGGGCCTAGGCACATCCTCTTTCAGCTGGACTGCCTCAAGTCCCAGAGAAAGGAGGTGCTGGATATTGTGATGCCAACTGTGAGAAGATCTGCTTGGTATGCCCACAGTGAAGTCATCCTCCAAACACTACTCTGCTCTGAGGATCAGAAGGAAAGGATTGAAGGGTGGAGAGAATCCTGGCCATCAGGGGAGAGGGGGACCCGGACACTCAGCTGGGGACTCCTCTGTTAGGAGCAGAAGGACACCTGACATCAATTGTGATGCTTCCAGCATCGGTGACTTGATCAGCTGGTCAGAAGGTGTGTCAGAGCCACCTCTCACCTGCTCTCTAAGCACCTCAGAGGTGAAAAACTTCATCAACATCCCCATGGAGGTGCGCAACTGGCCTTGCCACACACAAAGCATTGAGAGGGTTGTTAAAATGGTGACTAAGGCTTCTGCTAAGTACTTCTCACAGGAAAAGAGGGATGGAGGGATCAGGGCTCAGGAGACCAGCAGGAAGCTGATGTCCAAGTCTGAGTCAAAGCAGGATTTGTGCAACCTGGCAAAGTTCAAGATGTCAGGAGAATGATCTTTGTAATTATATCCAGTGATATACATGCAGTTCACCTATTAATAAATATATGTAAAGTTGATTTGGCCTTGTCAATATAAATGATTTACCTTATATCTTTTAATATATTATAAAGGGGTTCAAAAGGGTAAAATTGGCAATTTAGAAATGAAAAATGATGTAGGTTAGAGTTATCCTATCCAAACAATAAGCTCATATTTGAATTCCCCATGTAAAAACACATAATTTAGACACCCCTGATGGTAGGATTTCCTTCAGATTCATGTTGTCACCTGAGTACGACCCGCCCTAGTGGAGTATCTTCAGGTGGATTGGGCTGGGGCAAAAGATCTTCAAGTGGACACTGTGGGGGGGAAGATCTTGATCATATATATATATATATATATATAGTGCTTTTTTGTAAAAAAAAAAAAGAGGTGCTGGTACTCATATCTTGATAAATTGTAAAATTCCTCTCCCGCCAAATGAGTCAGTCGAGATGGGAACGTTAATTTATTTGAGCGGACGTGTGTCAACGTCGCTCTGAAAAAAAGATGCCGGTACGCTGTACCGGCGCGTGCCGTCACAAAAAAAGCAATGTATATATATATATATATATATATATATATATATATGATGCAAACCAACGAGAAAAAAAATTATTCCTTGTGAAATTCATCCCATACGGTATATATATATATACACAGTGGTGTAGTGCTAAATAAAGAAGTGAGGGAACGCATTTTGAAAGTGTTACTTAGATGCGGGGGGACAATGGCGAGCGCGGCGAGCCCATACAGCTGGGGGTCCGGGGGCACTGTAAGCCCCCCGGGAAATCTTTTGAAATCTGACCAATTTCAGGGATATTTTGAGGTCATATGCACTGGATATTAGGATATATTCCAAGGTTGAAGATGCAGTATTTCCAGTGTCATTAGATATACGACATCCAGTACGATCAATAAAAATAGCTAACAACTGGAATGATTAACTAAAAAAAAGTTAACAACTGGTACGCCGTGGTGACTGTTTCACCAGATCTTTATAGGCTAGCATTGCCTCAGTCGAAGCTAAAAGAAATGAAGCAGTTAATGATTCTTTCTCATATTTCTTCTAGGGGTGGGAATTAAAATTTCATGACGTTAGAGATTTGTAAGTTCGGATTTATTTGAAATAGTGAGGGAACGCCGTTTCGTCTACCAAAAAAAGTAAGGGAACGCCGTTCCCACGCGTTCCCACAGCACTACACCACTGTATATATATATTAAAGTCTTCATCAAGAGATTTTCGAATGAATTATTTTTTTCGTTTCTGATTCGCTTCTCCATTTCCCTCAATTTCTGTTCCAGTGTCTGAAGGTTTTTTTCCTCTCATTTATTCCACATTTTTGGTTTTTACGATTCCCAATTTTGTTCTCTTCGACGAAAGCCGTTTCGAGCCTTCTTTCGAGTTTCACTTCCTTTTCGTTCTCTCTTTTTCTCAAAACTTCTGAGTGACTTGACCTGTTCCAACTAATTTCTCGGCTCAGGTACTTCGCAGTATTCTGAAGAGGTCAGACACAGTGCTGTCGAAAATATTCATTACATTATTTAACTTTTAACGATGTTTTCCTCCCGTTAAAATATACCGTCATTGTGTAATTTCAATATATATATATATATATATTATATATATATATATATATATATATATATAGGGTGATTCAAAAGTTCGATCTCATAAATAAATATATAATAAATACAGGCGGTTCATAAAGTCACGCAAGTGAATAGGGTGAAATGTACATGCATATTCACTTGCGCGATTTTATAAACACCCTGTACTTATGAGGCAAGATATTTTAATCACCCTGTGTGTGTGTATATATGTGTGTGTGTGTGTGTGTGTGTATATATATATATATATATATATATAAAATACGGTATTAAAAAACTTATATTCTAAAATTCATTTCGCTTTTATTTGCCACACACATATATATGTGCGGTTTAATAAAACTTGAATATTAATACATATAAGTGCGAAGAACCTCATTCTTGCAGTTTAGCTGACCTTTATGTCCTCAAATGCCAGACCTCAAGGCATTATTAAGTCCGAAACGATGGTCCGGACTTAAAGTCCGTCTGTATGAAGTTTATTACAATACTTATTAACGTAATGGAAAAAGAACAAATTCATTTCGCCTTTTATACTTATAGTAGACAGACATATGAAGAGATAGACAGACATATGAATAGATAGATCGATAGATAGGAAAATGGACAGATATACACTCTCGTCCTTCTAATTCTGATCCTTTTAATGTATTTAACCCTTAATAAGAAAGTTAATTTGTCTTCTAAGGTAAAATATGCCATGGTAAACATTGGCTAGGCAATTGCGCATGTACATTATATTCGCGCTTTTTACGGCAGTTTCATTCCTCTTTTTCAATAGCCATTTAGACTTGATATAAGACTTTTGGTTGGAGACCGAAACTGTACATTTCTTAAAATGAAGTCGTAAATGTTTTACTAAAATTTATTTTTAATTTTCAAACATTTTTTTTTTTTAATTAAGCTGGAGAGGGATTTTTCTATAAAATTTGTAACGAATCTGTTCAGCTTTAATTTCGCAACTCATGATTAATTTTTATCAGGAAAGATGCAGATTGCTGATAACCAGTAAAAAAAGTTAGGTACTCATGCAGAGGTAATAGACTGCATATCTCTCTCTCTCTCTCTCTCTCTCTCTGTTTGTGTTTTTATCTAGCTATTTATCTCTATACGTTTGTACGAGTATCTATGTATGATAACTTACATTTTATATCCAGAACTGTTGTTTATTGAAACTAAAAGCACCACATTATTGGTGCATTCACTCAGAAAAGATAAGAACAGTTTTTAAAATCAATCCATGCATACGTTGACGTGTAGCCACTTTCAGGTTTTTTTTTTAAATCCTTTTTAAATAGAACAAACCCCTTCCATGGCGAAACTACTGATCGTGTTCAATTTATGTTCCATTCGTGTTCAATTTATGTTCCATTCCTGTTCCATTCGTGTTCAATTTATGTTCCATTCTTGTTCCATTCGTGTTTCGCTCGTGTTCAAAACGTGTTTAATTCGTGTTTAATTAACTCAATTTTCCATTCATTTTCAGTTTAATTTATCATCATTTCACGTTTGGCTCACGTTCATTTTTAGTCGTATTTGTCGTTTACGTAAGATGTATGATGGAATAGGTTTTCTCTGTTAGATAGAAGAAGCGTTCCTCCGCGGTATTTCCAATTAGGAGCGTGAAATAAGGATCTCCTGAGTCGCCAGTGGCGATGTTTCGAGGCCAAAAGGTAGATATCGCAAATGATAAATTTTCTTCGTCAGGTTAATCGATCAACTGCATTGCTAGGAAAAAAAAGCTTGAGATCATACATGCCAGAGAACCCAGAATTATGATGTAATGTAATGTTTCAGACTAACAAAGACCCTAGGATCCATTCATGGCTGATCTACCTAACTGTGGTTGTAGTTGTGTATTGCGCATGTCCTCCGTGGTGGCGGAGGGGACCTACAATTTTACGTGAGTTCCGAACCACAAAAACCTTAATTTTACTACCTTAAACTATACCCAATCTATCAACATTTAAGTTGCGTGGCAGACGTTTCATTACTAATATCGCTAAAAATTTCTTTACGTTTAAAGTAATTGATAAATGGAATGCCAGCGTGTGATATGCCAGCTAAAAAAAAAAAAGTAGACTAACACAACTAGATGTAGCTCGTAGCGTTAACTAACCCACTTTTTGTTATACTCTTTATACTCTTTTTTCTTCTTATCCTCTCCTTACTTGCATGTCTGTCACTCTCTTTACTTGCATGTTTGTAGTTTGCATGGTATGATAGTGTTTGTGTTAAGACTGTGTTGGATGGTTTGTAAGCATTCTTATTTTACTTCTTTTCGTCTTTCACCCCTTTCCTATTCTCTTCGACTATTTTTCTGACTTGTCGGCAGTGGCTGACGGATGATGATGGTGAGTCTTTCTCTCTCTTTTTCTGAATGAATGTTAACCCACGAGTGATAGGTGTTGCTACTTAACCCCTTATTCTCTTCTCTTAACCCCCTACTCTTTCCTTTCTCTCTGGCTAACCTTAGAGTGGATCTTAGGGTCTTTGTCAGCCTTAGCTTCTGTAGATCTGTAGAACATATGCGTCTAATCGATTTTAAACATGTTTATAGACGTGCTACTAATTACTTCTACCGGCAAACGATTCCACCTATTTAAGTTTTTGGCAACTGCTGTCTCGAACCTTCTACTTGGCAACGTACACCTATTATTTCTAGTTCTATTATATTGAGATATTTCGAAAAAGCTATCTCTATTTATGGTATCGAACCAATTCATAATTTTAAAAACCTGGATTAGATCACCCCTTAGCCTCCTAGTCTCGAGTGTAGTCAATTTTAACTCCTTAAGCCTATCCTCGTACGACTTTGACCTAAGTGACGGAATCATCTTAGTTGCTCGTCTTTGAACTCTTTCGATTTTGTCTATATCTTTTCGCATATGCGGATTCCAAAATTGGATCGCGTACTTCAAATGGAGTCTAACTAATGATTTATAAAGAGGAACTATAATATCGCGCGATTTGTACTCAAAATTCCTAGCTATAAAACCTGGCACCTTGTTCGTCTTGTTGACCGCTGCTGTACAGGGTGTCCCAAAAGTCCCTATCTATTTTGTTGAAATAGGCTGAATTTCAAATGAATGTTTTAATGACATGATTGCAGGCACCTTTCTAGACAAATACATGCATTAGATTTCTATTTTAATTATTTTTAAATTTTTAATTAATTTTATTCAGATCCATATCATTGGTGATGGATGTGCATGAACGCGTTATGATAGTAACATGTCGCATCAGAGAAATGAAATGTGAAATTAGAGACCGATTCTCAAGAAGGTTTCATAAGCCTGGACCGACAGATAAAGCAATTCATGAATTGGTGAACAAATGCAAAAGGACTGGATCTGTGCATGATGAAGGAAGAAGTGGACGCCCAAGAACAGTACAACAAAACATTGAATCTGTTCGCATAATGTTCGAAGACGATCAAAGAATGTCAGTTCGCCAAGCATCCCACAGATTGACCATACCCAAAACAACTGTTCACAGAATCTTGCGTTCGACGCTGAAGAAGTGTTATCACATTCAGCTGTTACACAGCTTACACGACGAAGATTTTCCAAAACAAGCAGCAATGTGTGCGGAACTGGTCGAGCAAATCCAAAATAACAATTTAATGGACCACATTTTGTTTAGCGATGAGGCGATTTTCACACCTGTGGTAAAATCAATCGACATAATTGTAGCATCTGGGCTAATGAAAAGCCAACTGAGTTCACTGAATGGGAAAGAAACTCGCCTAAAGTCAACGTGTGGCTTGGAATGACGAAGTCTAAGATTTACGGGCCCTTTTTCTTTGCAGAGGCTACAGTGACAGGGCCTGTTTACTTTGATATGCTTCAAAATTTTCTAGAACCTCAACTTCTTGAAGATGGCATTCTCGACAATGTAGTCTTTCAGCAGGATGGGGCACCATGTCATTATGCCAGAATTGTTCAGACATACCTAAACGAGCATTTTCCAAATCGTTGGATTGGACGTGGGGGAAATAGACCCTGGGCAGCGCGATCTCCGGATTTGACCCCCATTGGATTTCTTTGCTTGGGGTTTCATTAAATCAGAGGTCTATCGCAGAAATATTCGAGATTTACCGGATCTGCGAGATCACATTAGGCAAGCAATTGAGAAAATAAACCCTGAAATGCTTGGAAATGTGTTCCGCAATGCAGCTGACCGCTTTGAGATTTGCAGAGATACAGCTGGAGCACATGTGGAAACTACTAATTAAAGATTTTAATGGTGTAATACTTGTAATTTGTATAGAAATACATCTGTATTCAGGTCAGTGTGACATTTATTTGAAATTCAGCCTATTTCAACAAAATTGATAGGGACTTTTGGGACACCCTGTACTTTGTGTCGCCACTTTTAAATCACCAGTGACGATAACTCCTAAATCTTTTTCCTGTTCTACGCTTGCCAATCCTTCCCTGACATACTATACGCAAAATTACCGTTACGCGAACCTATATGTAAAATTTTGCACTTATCGACGTTAAATCTCATTTGCCATGTGACTGACCAATCAACGATTTTGTTCAGATCTTCCTGGAATTTACCTCTATCTTCATCATTAATTGCCCTACCACCCAACTTCGTGTCACCCGCAAACTTTGAAACTGTACTGACTAGGCCAACATCTAAATCGTTAATATACATAAGAAAAAGCAAGGGGCCCAATACAGAACCCTCAAGAACGCCGCTCGCTACATTAGCCCAAGACAACTCCGCTCCATCAACGACCACCCTCTGTTTCCTACCTCGCAACCACTCTTCTATCCAATTTATTACTACTAATATATATATATATATATATATATATATATATATATATATACTGTGTGTGTGTGTGTATATATATATATATATATATATACATATAGAGAGAGAGAGAGAGAGAGAGAGAGAGTTTTTTTTTTGTAAACTTTGGCTGTTTCTCGTTTACAAGTTACAAGTTCTCCTTTTGCATATTTACATCCAACCTTTGAAAAGATAATTTTTGAGGTTAGGGTAATAAGTTTATGCATGCGTGAGTCTTTTATAAAGCATTTAGATCAAAGCGGATGCTATATAAAATAGATAAATAACTCTATAATATATATATAATATATATATATATATATATATATATATATATATATATATATACTGTATATATATATATATATATATATATATATATATATATTATCTTGGTCGGAGCAATAAGGAAGAAAGAAATTCGAATTGAATGTCGAGCCGTCAATTCGGCTTTTGTTTCTGGACTGATCCTTAAGAGACCCCACTGAATCATTTACCAGACCCTAAAGCGTCCCCCCCCCCCACCCACTTAACCCCGCGTAGGTAGCCCATCTTAACTTTACTTTATCCACGATAACGGCTCCCTCCCTCTCACTTTCCCCATTGCCTTTAACCTTAACGATGAGGTTTCCGGGGGTGGGGGGGGGGGGGACTTCACAAATCTCAGAGGAAGGAGCGGAGATAATAGATCCAGAATGAAAAATGGTCGCAGTGACTCGATAATATTTCACAATTGCTCGACAACAATATTTTTCTTTCGCATTTTCCTTCCTTAATAAAATGCAGTTGGTTACAAATTCTCTTGGGGGTTCGAATCCTGGACTTGGCCTTGTAAACACTTTCAGCTGGGTTCTATGTATAAATCTCATGCAAGGACATATATATATATATATGAGAGAGAGAGAGAGAGAGAGAGAGAGAGAGAGAGAGAGAGAGAGAGAGGTTTATATCGTAACAATTGGACACACTAATGTTAATACGATCAATCAATTTAAAATTATTTTGCGATGCGTAACTGATGGATTTCCGACAAGTGTGTCCGTGACCTTCCAACACTGCATTCACAACAGTTCATTCTTGGTAAAAATAACTTTCGATATAAGAAGCAGTTTCTCCTACTTAATGAGGTTCCTTCAGCTTTTGTACTAACTGTGGAGAACTCTTTGATTATTTAATCGTGTGTATGAAGTTGTAATGAGGCGTGAACCGCGTATAGACGATGTTAAATGAGGCTCTTCTAGGAAGAAGTGGCTAAACGACAAAAGTAAAAAACGCCATAAAACGCAGTTAAAGTTAAAGTGCCACTTAAAGTGCCATAACTTTTAATTTTTTAACATATTTCGTCAAAATATCCTCAAAAGTTAAAAAAATTATGGCACTTTAACTGCGTTTTCTGGCGGTTTTTTTTACTTTTGTCGTTTAGCCACTTCTTCCTTGGAGGGCCTCAAATGTGAACTGTGTAAAAGAACGAAGGTATGAGAAATATATTTTGGCAAATAGTAGTAATGATTTTGGGGTTATTTAGCCTTCTCCGTGATGGGAAAGGTCATGTGACGGAGGGAACCTAAATGTACAACTTCGCTTGGACTCAGAACCATTAAGATTTGCTACATCATCCGAACGCAGAGGAGGGTTCCCATCCAACTACCGAACAGATGCAACGTTGCTTAACTTCGCTAATCTAATTGGAAGCGTTGTTGCGACCTAACCACGATAGCTCATATATCTGATTCTCTTCCTAGTTTCGAATGCATTTGATTTTAGTGACTTTCGTTATCATCGTATTACACTTTTAAATGAAGGATGACGTACTGTATACACTTTCCCTTTAGATTAGGATAAGTTAGGTCATGGTAGGTTAGGTTAGACCCAGTGAGGCTACGCTAAGTTAGGTTAAAACTGTAATTAGTTAAAGTTAGGTTCAGAGAGTGTCGATCGATCAAAGTAGCTTGTCGACGATGTGGTGGGTATAATAACAGATCTAATTTCTTAGTCCAATTGCGGATTACTTTCACTCATTTGCATTCCCATTCGTCGTCCGCAAGTGAGAATGCGCAAAAGAGTTTCTGGATTAACCTAACCTAACCTAACTTGGACCAAAATGGTAAAAAAGCCGTGGATGAAACGGAAATAGGTCGATTTGAGAACTGCTTCTTTTAAGATTCCCCAACAAGGAATGAAGTGGAAATAACATTGAATGGAAGGGATGATACCCATCCACGAAGGCACATTTCGTAACGAGATGATGACTTAAACTTTATGTCAAAACGAATTTCTTTAATGGGAATCTGAAGAAGATTTTGTTCTCGTATGTTGAAATGAAAAATTGTAACGTTTTTCAGACGTAAAAACTCATTTAATGTTTATTTATTAAATATGGCTAATGGAACGCGCTTTCATATACTTTCGTAATTAAAGGAAAATATATATAGGATGGAAAAAAGCTTACTATTTTATATTTATTTGCGCTTCATCCCCCCTTCCTCCAACCAAACTTATCCTATCCTTCTCTTCTTAGCCTCGCTTCACAAACTCCGCCCCCCCCCCCCACCCCGTTCCCACCTTATTCTATAAGCCCCACTTTTCGTGTTTTCTTTGGGGGATAAGCCCTGTTTATGGAATTGAGGTATAAAGTTACTCCCGGTTGATGCTGTCGTCATTTTGAAATAGTTAATTACTTTCTTTGATCTTATGAAGGAGGTGAGTGATGGCTTAAGTGGTCGCCAATCTATCTGTAAACAGAATCCTCCGCTACCGCGAGTCTTTGAGAGACTGTAAAATACATTTATAAAAGGCGTAATTATAACGCAAGAATCAAAATTTTCTAGCAAAATAAATACTTCGTTTACAGTTCTAATTAAATGGCGAATCTGCGTCATTCTATTTGTTCACCAAATCTGAAGATTTTTTTTAAAAAGGAGGTTTTCAACAAGAGTTTCAAATAGATGGAAAAAAAAATCTTTTTTTTTTTTTTTTTTTTACATAAAACAGTAAAACGAACTAAAAAAAATCAAAATTTATTTTTTAATATATTAATTAATAATTTTGTATTTTACTTTAAAGCATTTAAGAAAATTTTTTTTTTTTTTTTTCAAATCTAAATTTACTTTTCAACGCAATAATTAATTAAATTTTTTTATTTTTAAACTTTAAAAATTTTATTCTATTTTTTTTTTAACAGTGAATGAAACTGTTTAGAAATAAGATTACAGGATTCTATATTTTATATATATACTGTGTGTATATATATATATATATATATATATATATATAATAAACGGAATGTTTGAAATTGTAGATATTCTCTGAATTCTTGTTCTAGTCTGTGTAGAGCAAGTCTGAGGTGATATGAATGCATTTGTGTTGCCTCGGGGAGGAAACACAAACTTCCGATGCATCTTATACTGATACATCATGCACCTGAATCTATACACCGAGGAATGTCTGCATTGCAAACTAACGACTATTGCACTTCAAATGATAATCGATTTGGCTCTTCATTTGAATATGATAAACCTTCTATATACTTGCCAATGATACTGCGAGCTGCTCGTGCTCAAAAAATCTATAAGCCTTTACTTTCTCTTTAAGATTTAATCCGTAAACCATTTAGATTTGTATTGAAGGTGTGTATATATATATATATATATAATATATATATATATATATATATATAATGAATAAAACCACGAGGAAAAAGAAACACAAAGGGGTGCTCAAGCGCTTTCGTCTAATGACGAAAGCGCTTGAGCACCCCTTTGTGTTTCTTTTTCCTTCGTGGTTTTATTCATCATAAATATTTTTCACGTGTCACTTTCGTGAAATAATTTTTCATATATATATATATATATATATATAGGGTGCGGCATAAGTCGGTTTACCCGAGAATAATGGAATCACCTTGTGAAGACTAATATTTATTACAGAAATTATTCAAAGTGTCCTCCATCATGTTCAATACACACGTTGCATCTCTGAACCACTGAACAACAAATAGGACAGCACAGTTCTTTGTTATTATTCAATGTCTCGAACTCGTGGCGTATCAAAGTCATCGTGTGATCGAAGTCCCGAGGTTTCTGGCCGTAAACGTATCTTTGATTATACTCCACATTGAATAATCACTGTGATGTGATTATTCAATGTGGGGTATAATGTGGGGTTACCCCCCCCCCCCCCAATGGCTCTTTCAAAGCGATGATATATCAATTTTATTCGAGCATTTAAAAATACATTAAAATAATATATGTACAAAATATATAATACTGTATTGGTATATATTCGTATATCGCTGACTACAAATCCACCGGCCCCGGGTTCGATTCCCGGCGATGGCAGGCGGCGCTTATCTCACCCAGCTGTTCAACCTTCCATACAAAAAAATTGTTGGTAGATAAATGGGTACCCTGGGTAGCCAAGTGGTTAAGATGTTGGGCTGTTGATCGGGAGGTCGTGAGATTGAGTCTGGGTGAGGACTTCACCTTAAGTTGATATTTAAGGTTGGACAACAAACTTGACTTTCGTCAGAATGAACAATTCGGGCGGAAGCAAATATGAATGGTTTAATTTTCTGAAACAGATCTCAACTTATACAAGATAGACATTTTGTATTGAGGATCCCAATCCTTCCCATGGTGAAATCCTGGCCACGCTTTTATATATATATATATATACGTATATATATATATATATATATATATATATAGAGAGAGAGAGAGAGAGAGAGAATCAAAAGTCCTGCCTCAAAATAACTATATAATACATTTTTTGAGCCAGGACTTTTGACTCACCCTGTATAAATGAGGTAGACGAGAATCAATGTTTGATATATTTATTGGATATAACAAAAGGTTGTAACTGGGATAAGAGTTAGTAAAAATGAATTTGAATAAATTTGTGGGTACAGAAGTGTGATAGGAAAAACCAGATCTAACCGGATCTTTTTACTGATGTACCCGTAAGCTAAAAATTTAAAATACTGGGTGGTTTTTTTTTGTTTACTGTAAGTATGGTGGTAGCTGGATAGTATATTGTGTTGAGAATGTTTTTTTTAACTTTTTTATAGAATATACGATAGATATTGGGGAAATATTCAATAAACAATAAAAAATTATCCTAGCTAGCTTTCTAATTCTTGATAAGAAAAATTCTCTTTCAGAGCATTTGTGGAATACTCTCTCTATGTAGCTATTTTTAAATTGTTAAGTTTATTAATGAAGGACATGTTGCTTAAAAACGTTCGTGCCAAGGACTGGTTTTGCATGGGGAAGTTTTTCATAAACAGTCGTATGGGAATTGTTATCATTTTATCGTAATTTTTATGTCTATTTTAGTGAAATGAATGGACGCGTGTAATGGAGAAATGGTGTAACACGGCTTGAATTGTTAAATAAAAGTAAAATATCATCCACTTACCTTCTGTATGTGTGGGGTTGTTTATGTTTGTGTGCATAAGGGAGGGGCATCGTTGTAACCAAATTTTTTCGTGGTGACTCAAACAGATGTTATCAAGATTGGCACTAAGAAAAGAATTCATAGCTATGGTTTGTTAATAGTATCGTATAGTTTGCTTTAGTATAGTATATTGGTATATTTTATGGAAAATTAAATATTTAGGTGTCGAAAGATGATATAAGGTCAAAGGGTCAAATATTGAATTCGGCTTTCTCTCCCGAGGTGACGTTCCTTCCCTGGTGACCCCCATAAATAAAAATGAATCATTCCTCCACTCATTGCTCCGCTCGTGGGTGAGTGTAACTACACAATTTGCACTGATGTGGTAGCGTGGATATTTTATGTTGTCTTTCTCTTCGTATTATCTATTTACTTAACCTCGAGTGAGAAATTAACATTTGTTAATAACATATTGTTATATTTAAAAATTTACCTTTGTCGTTATAAAACACCACTAAGTTTTTCTATTTTAATCTTATGTTCTTTCACAAATTAAATTTAACTTTATACTTACGTTATACAATTAATAAAACGAGGATAGGCCTCAATCGAAAATGAAAAGTAGGCCTATGGAAACGGAAATTTGGTCTAACGCAGGAGAGGAGTATACAAATTATACAAAGTTTCCTTTCAGTAGACTTTACGAGAGAGCAAATGCCTTTGCTTTTATGAATTCATCTTAAAAGTGGACCCAAATTCCCACAGACACGATGGGACTATTAAAATAAAAATGACAAAGGAGGGAAAAATGCGAATTTCTGATGGACGTTGTACGACCTCTCAGTACGACTAGCTCTTCTCCACTCTCTCTACTGACTATCTCCGCTGCGCTGTTTTTTTCTCTCATCAGAACTTGTTTTTTTTCGCGTTCTGAAAATAAAATTTACGTTCCTTTTCCGCCTGATCCTGAAACTTACAACTAATTTTAAGAGTATGATATTATAAGTTTCACGACTCCCTAACTGTTTAATTTTATTTAATTAACTTATTTTACATATTTGACAAGATTAAATTGTTTTGATATTTATCTCAAGTACTATCTTAACGCTATGAATACATTATGAATATAGGATTGGACGAAACGGGAGGTGGGCATCACGTGACAGCTATACTTATACTTGATTTGTAAAACAGTAATTTGTCCCTAAACACGTATGAACGTGTTTACACTTGTCTGGCTGTTCTCGTGCCAGAAGTCACGTATTCGTTTGAACTCATCTGAGGCTTATTTTCTAACTTTATAATCTATCTATTAACCTAACTTATGTTTTTCATTTATGTTATAAAAATTTATCATAAATCATATTTTAATTAACCCCCAATTTTGCAATCCCAACACAAAAAGTTACGAGACTCTCTTATTTTAAGTTAATTATTTTGGATTGTTCACCTGCAGTATAATTTCGTTGACTCCAATATTGACGCGGATTCTGAGATGAGAATGTTGGTATAAAGTGATTTTATATCAAAACTTGTCATGTAAGAGTTGATTTGCGTTTCCTCAGAATTGAACCGTCCATTTTCATTAGAGAGACGCAGAACTGCCTTGCGATTACGGGCAGCGGATGGGTAAACTAAAATTTCGCGGGTAAGCTATTCCGATTGCGGTATAGGAGCGTATTTGTTTTTAATTAAAATCATAAAGGCTGTATTATATATATATATATATATATATATATATATATATATATATATATATATATTAGGGTGAACCAAAAGTAGGTGGACAGTAAATGATAACGTTTATTTTGAGAATACATATTTAATTTTTTTGTATACTATAATAAAAATAAAATTTAAATAAATTTAGTTATAATATTTAATATAATATAACACAAACCACCATAGTTATAATGAACACCATAGTTATAATATAATATAACACAAACCGTATCAACCTACTGTCCACCTACTTTTGGTTCACCGTGTATATATATATATATTGGGTAATTTTTTTTTAAACATCTGACACTTCAAAAGGTTTGTATTTTTTTTATAAACTGAAATAAAAACATGAAAGTTTTACTCTACCTTCTTTATGCATGGGGAATGAGTTTCCCAGAGCAAAATATGCTCTATGTGATGTTCTTTCAGCTCATTAACTCTTTGAACACGAAAACATAATTTTGCAGTACTCTGGACAAAGTATCTGTTGAAATCCGAGAAATTTCTTGTTCAGTTGATGCTTTTAATTCTTCTCTTGTTTTGTGGATTCTGTTTAAACAGTATGTCTTTTAAATAATCCTACAGATAAAAGTCACAGGGGTTTAGATCTGGTGATGGTGGCCATGATATTCCTTTATCATAAACATCAGTAAATCTGTTGGACAGAACTCTTCCGTCAAAAGTATCGTATAAGTTTCGTGAGCTGAGAGGACATCACATACAACACCTTTTACACTATGGAACTAATTCCCCATGTACAGGGTGTCCTAAAGTCTGGACACATAGGAAATATCACTAACTATAACTAACTATATGTTATTATTATTATTATTATTATTATTATTATCTTAAAATTCATGCAACTGAGGCCTAAGGTAGGCCCACATCGAATCAGCAACCCTGAGGTAGGACCAAATAGGACCTCCAAGTCCATAAACTTATGGACTTGGAGGTCCTATTTGGTCCTACCTCAGGGTTGCTGATTCGATGTGGGCCTACCTTAGGCCTCAGTTGCATGAATTTAAGATAATAATAATAATAATAATAATAATAATAATAATAATAACATATAGTTAGTTATAGTTAGTGATATTTCCTATGTGTCCAGACTTTAGGGACACCCTGTATAGAGAAGGTACAGTAAAAAATCCATACTTCTATTTCATTTAATAAAAAGTACAAACCTTTTAAAGTGTCACATATTTTTAAAAAATACCCAATATAATATGTATAATTGTGTATATATATATATATATATATATATATATATATATATATATATATATATATATATGATGCAAACCCACAAGAAAAATTCACTTCTGAATACACGAAAGGCCTTGGAATCATTTTTCTTTTTCCTTGTGGATTTGCATTATTCATTCATTTCACATGTTTAATTGTGAAAGTCATCCCATATATATATAAATATATATATATATATATTGTAAATTGAAAACATTCATTGTGAAAATATCTCTAAAAACATGTACAGAAATTATTTTATTTGGCACGTTTTGGAAATAGGAAAATGCCTCTTTCAGTATTGGTATAATATAATTATTTAAGCTAGAAAGATAAAGAGAGAGAGAGAGAGATAGAGAGAGAGAGAGAGAGAGAGAGGAATGTATTGCATCTTATTACGACAAACAGCAACCACACGTTAATTAATGTAAATGTCATTGGGACGGAAATTTTGACCATAATTTAATAAAGATGCAAATGAAATTACATTTGAAAAGACATAAAATTTGCTTAAAAGATAACGGAGGGTTAAATTTAAATTCAAACAAAATTAACTGGGGACCCACAAATGTAAAATTGAAATAACCGCGAAATTTTTATACTGCATTTAAAAACTTATCGTATTTTCTCTTTATGATGCAAAGAAAAGTAGAACCAATATTATTAGGATATATTATTTTATTTTTTATAATCAATGATTTCAAACAGTTGTGCAGCAGTTGTGGTAAATGGAGTTATAGATCCAGTTTCATTAGTCATTAACTGCGTGCCACAAGGCGTTATTATATCCCCTCTCCTGTTTGTAATAATGATAATGGATATAGCCAAAAAAAAAATCAGATATAATTTTCTATAGTCTTTTACGGATGATGCAAAAATCTGCAAAAAGAAGAGATCATGAAGGATCAAAAGATAATAAAAGATAAAAAAAGATCATAAAAGAATATCAACACATTACTTAAATTGATTGAAGGAAATAACATCAAATTCAATTATAACAAATTCATTTCTCACTTCTTAGTAATGGCAACAACAAAGATATGAAATGAACATCAAATTATACAAATTACATCAGAATACTAAGTCAGAGATTTGAGAGTAATAATGTCCCTTGACATATCGTTAAAGATTAACAATATTAAAACGTTCCTATGACAAAACTATGGAAATCATATGGAGTTTTCATAGCAAAACATCTCAAATGACGCCGCTCAAATTATGAAAGGGTATAGATTCATTAGTAACTATATGCTGATCTGTTTCATAAGACGATATATATATATATATATATATATATATATATATGTGTGTGTGTGTGTGTGTGTGTGTGTGTGTGTGTTACAGGAAATCTTTGTAACTAGGGATTTCATGAAATCTCTAAAATGTTCAGGGATTTCATGTAACGTTAAATCGTGATATTTTCGCCGGTTTTAACGAAAATATCACGACTTAACCTAACCAATCGTCAAGGGCGTACAGTTGACCTAACCGGGCATTCAATAATTTTCCCGTAGGTTTAACGAAAATATCACGACTTAACCTTACATGAAATCCCTGAACATTTTAAGGGTTTCATGAAATCCCTAGTTACACATATTCCCTGTAACACACACACACACACACACACATATATATATATATATATAATTCCCGGTTTTATCTTCAACAATTATTCTGTTCCATCGAGTGAAGGATGAAACTCGCTAATCTAAAACTAAATTCAATATCTGAAAAGGATTATTTAAGATTATATGACGTATTAGACATACAAAGTGTATAATAAATTATGTTATGTTCAAGGTGAGAGTCTATTTCCAGTAACATTTTATATATATATATATATATAATATTATATAGAGAGAGAGAGAGAGAGAGAGAGAATATATATATATATATAATATATATAATATATATATATTATATATATATAGAGAGAGAGAGAGAGAGAGAGAGAGAGAGAGAGAGAGAGAATTTCTACTTTCATCACCTCTTCTGCATCGCTGAAAAGCGTGTGAATTTTCTGTCTGAACAAAATGTGCCGCAGACCAATTTTACCATGAATGTCTTAACGATAAATGACAGTCGGAGGCCGACGAATAACGTTCACTTCTAAGAAGACAATTCCTCGTAGTTCTATTGTATAATTATACACTGTAGATCATTTTTGTCAGAACTACTGGGTTTTCTTTATTTCATAGTAGCAGGCATGGGTATTGTGCCCGAGGAGTGTACCACGCTAGAATTGGATAAAGAGGTTGTTTTGTGTGTGTGTGTGTGTGTGTGTGTGTGTTTTTGGGTATAATGAAGGTCCCTTTCTTTACCTCGTCTTCTGTTTGACTTAAAGGAGACGCCATAGTTTCAGTTTTAACAAAAACCGCTTACGCAGATTCATCTGATGTCCAAAACCGAATGGTTGTATGGTTGTATGGTTGTATGAGTGAGTTCGAATACCATCAAAATACTTTCATGCGGAGGAGAGTTTTTTTTTTCTTTCTTCGTAACGACAAAGATGATGTGACGGAGAGGTCCTACAGCTTTACGTGGGAATCCGAGCCATCTCAGGATCGCCACATGTCTCAACACGAAGAACGGCCAATTATAATCCAATTACTTGAACAGACCCAACGTCGTTTAACCTCGCTGATCCAACGGGAAGCGGCGTTGCAACGTAGCCACAGCGTAGACCATATGACCCGGGAGAAATTTATAACACAATGTTCACAAAAAAAAAAAAAAGAACTCCCCGCAAACTTCTATACAAAGAAATATTATCTTCTTTTGTCTCAAATCACTCCAAAAAGAAGTTTTTAAGACAATTTCTTCTATCTAAAGAAGTTACATATCATTAAAAGAAGTTATTGTATCATCTGACAATAAATATTGACACCCAAAAGAAGGGAAAAAAACTTCTATACAATACACCTTCAAAAAGAAGTTATAAGTTCTGAATTCAGAAGGTTTTAGTTTGAGTATTCTTACTCTTAATGATTTTTTCAGCCGTTTCTTACTATCTTTTCCATATGTAAATTAAGCTTCTCTAATTGTATTTAACAACTTTACCATCTTAAGCATTTCAGTGAGATTTCGGTGGCTTTGAAATCCCAAAACCTCTTTGTGGTGGCTTGAGAAACCTCTTTTTTTATAGATTTAAGCCACATTTCGCTAACTTGAATCTTATTTTAAAGAGTAAACCGTATCATCTTTTCAACACGTATCTACGTTTTTTAACACTTCATACGTACACGTTAATTATACTTATGTTAACAATGTTAATTAATATTTAGTTTGACGCAAAATATAATTATTTTATGAAAGAAGCTTTACATTTTCATTTGATGACTGTCGTGATTAATTGCTTTATCATTAACTGGGTTTTCTTTTTTTTTTTTTCTTTTTTTCGTTAAGATTAGCCATCGACCAATCTAAATTTTTAGCATCATTTTATATACAAAATTAGAAAAGTGAGACAATACTGTACGGTCGACTGAAAAAGTACTGTGGTGAAACGTCGTGTTTCTAACTAATAAATATTGGTTGTAAGAAGTGTGGACTTTTACGACAGGACTTTTTTTAACCGATTGCGGTACAGTGCAGTACAGTTCCGGAAAAAAGTTAGTCTAGAAATATAATATTTCTAAAAAGCATGAAAAATTACTAATTAGTGATGAATGGATACTTTGTTTTTCAAATCTCATCACTGCTACTAAAAAAAGCAAAATACCCAAAGAAAAACAAAATATAATCAATTAGTAATTTTGGATCTTTTCCAAATGGTCGACCCCACGGGATTTAGCTGAAAATTTGTATACTAATAAAGTTTTATAATCTAATAACGAAAATGACATTATTTTCCTGGAGAAATATGCGCAACATAGAAAAAACTTGCATTTATATGCGCACTAGTTTGCATGGCGCATGACCGTTATCTAGTTTACAACACTCATGACGCCCGGATACGAGGTTGCTGTGTGGGCCCCTGTTGAATGAATGCCCGGTTAGGTCATTTGAATGGCCAGTTAGGTCAACTGTACGCCCTTGACGATTGGTTAGGTTAAGTAGTGATATTTTCGTTAAAACTAACGAAAATATCATAACTTAAAATATCATGATGTACAGTTGACCTAACCTGGCATTCAATTGACCTAACCGGGCATTCATTTGACCTAACCTGGCATTCAATTGACCGGGGACAACTCGCAAGTAGATAGCTCACAGCACTGCATTATCATATGCTCACACTACAACAATAATATTGAGACTAAACTAGGTCTAAGCAGGCAACAAATAAACATTAATAACAACAACAAAAATTACTGTTTATGCGAGTTCGTATGGAGAAAAAGGTACGCAAATGAAGATTTATTTATTAAAATATTATTAAATATTGCAAATTTTAATAAATAAAGGATATTATCCCCGTTTTATTTTGTAAAACCCACTACATAACTACATAATTTAGATAACGGTCATGCGCCATGCAAACTAGTGCGCATATAAATGCATTTTTTTTCGTATGTTGCGCGTATTTCTCCAGGAAAATAATGTCATTTTCGTTATTAGAATCTAAAAATTTATTAGTATACAAATTTTCAGCTAAATCCCGTGGGGTCGTCCATTTGGAAAAGACCCGTAATTTTTTATGCTTTTTTCAAATTTTTCGTTTATAGGCGAACTTTATACTGAAACTGTAAATATTTTACCAAAAAAAAAAAATATATATATATACAGAGTGTTCATAAAAAATGTATACCGAGCGAAACGAGTTCATGTAAGTTTATACGCGTGTAAACACTTTTCATGAACACCCTGTAGTCTAATTTATATATCGCACATAATATTATTGTCGTAAAACTGTTGAAAAAGTAAATAAATTGATTATATAAAAGTGAAGCTTATAATTTGGTGGTTTCAGTCGACAATTTCATCACGAGTTAATAATCGTGGAGAAATTTAATTAAACGAAGCTTATTTGTACGTGACAATCTTATTAAACTTCCATTCAAGGTGAGCATAAAAAATGGTAGGGGTATTATACACACCCACATAGTTCACACGAAGTAGAATTGACATCTCACACACACACACACACACACACATACACACACAGATATATATATATGTACGCATCTCTCCATAAACGAAGTACCGACATTTTCAAATCTGTACACAGTATCTAAAAATCTAATTAGCCTAACCTAATTTAAACTAATCTAAGCTCACATAATTTAATCTAACCTAACCTAAATTTAATTCACCAAATTGAGAAGTGTGATGTAAGTGTTCCGCACGCAATTGTGGTCTCGAAGTTGGGTTTTCTTTTCAGTCCCTAAATAATGAGGTACTAGCTGACCTAACCTAACCTAACCTAAAAACTAACTTTAACCTAACCTAGCGTAACGTAACCTAAATTAAAAGCAACATGTCTTTTGTCCGACAATAAAAATATTTCTCGGTTTTCTTTATATAAATTTTGTTACCTCACAAGTGTTACCTCACACACAAAAGAAAATGACCCCGCTACACCTATAAATTATCATACACTCGACCTCACTTATACACAGTTGCCGACACACACACACACACACACACACACACAAAAAAAACATTCAGATCTTTTTCTCAACCTAAAATGTTTGTTCCTTTAAGGCGCGCGAATGGAATTAAGGATGATATTAAATAGCATTTGTTTACATTCGACGTCAAAGTAGGCGTCTGAAAAGACGTAAAATGAGGAACAGTTAAGATAAATGTGAATGAAGACCTCTACTTCCTTCCGGAATATCAAAAACATCCTTCCCGGAAGTGGAGATTTCATTCGCATTTTTTTCGACTTTTGAAATTCTGAATAAAAAGATGTGTTACTGACATTGATCACTGCAACATTAAAGCAAAAATTTAACAAAAGCCACAGAAAATCATTAGAGATTATAACAGTTTGGACCAAAAGTGTTTGCGTCACCGTAGAATATTCTGGAATGAGATAAATATTGACGAAAGTAACCCGTGAACGTCACTGATAGATTTGGATGACTGATAATTGTAAACTCAGCCTATTTATTAATTTATTTCAAATCTACAGATCTACAGATCTACAGAAGCTAAGGCTAACAAAGACCCTAAGATCCACTCTAAGGTTAGCCAGAGAGAAAGGAAAGAGTAGGGGGTTAAGAGAAGAGAAGAGAATAAGGGGTTAAGTAAGGAGGAACACCTATCACTCGTGGGTTAACATTCATTCAGAAAAAGAGAAAAAAGACTCACCATCATCATCCGCCGGCCACTGCCGACAAGTCAGAAAAATAGTCGGAGAGAATAGGAGAGGGGTGAAAGCTGAAAAGAAGTAAAATAAGAACGCTTACAAACCATGCAAACACAGTCTTAACTCACTGTCATACCATGCAAACTACAAACATGCAAGAAAAGAGAGTTACAGACATGCAAAGTAAGGAGAGGATAAGAAAAAAAAGTAGGTAAAGTTAAACAAAAAGTGGGTTAGTTTACGCTACCAGTTACATCTACGTCCGTGTTAGTCTAATTTTTTTTTTTAAATAATTTTATTGCTGGCATCACACGCTGGCATGTCACAAGCTGGCATTAATCGTCAACAGACTCATCCTCGACCACCACCACCAGAACTCCTGTTGCTAATTGTTTTTTTTATTTTAAACAACGTTAATATTTTTAAAATGTCTGTCAAGACGGTTCTTAAACTCAATAGCGCTGGTAGAGTTCACGACGGGCGCGGGAAGATTATTCCATTTATCAATTACTTTAAACGTAAAGAAGTTTTTAGCGATATTAGTAATGAAACGTCTGCCACGCTACTTAAATCCGTTATTACGAGTATTACTATTATCGAAAGTGAACAATTTGTCAAAATTTATGTTATCGATGTTATTAACGATTTTGAAAACTTCAATAAGCTCCCCCCTTAATCTCCTAGTTTCGAGTGAATACAGGTCTAACTCTTTAATCCTATCTTCATAAGGCTTGTTGCGCAATGACGGAATTATAGTTTCGTGGCACGACGCTGAACCTTTTCTAACCTATCAATATCCTCACGCAAGTACGGGCACCAAAACTCAACGGCATATTCTAAATGAAGCCTGACTAGGGACTTGTAAAGGGGCAATATAATATCCTTCGATTTAAATTCGAAATTACGCGCTATGAAGCCTAACATGAAAAGGTTTATTGGCAGACTATAGTCCATATCACTATAGTCCATATTTATTTGTAACGTAACACTTAAAACGAATTATAAACTTCGCTTCAGAGAGATTTGGTGTAATTTTCAAAAATTCTATTTATTATATATTTACTGTCATATATATTTACTATATCATATACAGTATATTTACTATGTCATTTTTCCCCGCCTCTAGACCTGGCTTGGTGGAGGAGCGCGTCGCTCTTACGCTCTCCACTGCACATAGCCAGGTACATCCGGCTCATCTGGTACCGTCCTGAGCCAGGCATCTAGTCTTCTCTTGAAGACTTCAACTTTGACCCTGTAACGTTTCTGAGGTCTTTAGGAAGCTAGTTAAAAAGTCTTGGCCCCCTGACAACCAAGCTATTTTTCTTCAGTGTTGAGGAGGTCCCTTGTCGGGCCTTTAATTTGGGCACACTACACATTCTGCCTTTCCTACTTTCCAGTGTTGTTTGGATGGTAACTGGGTTTAGTTTGAGGTTTGGTACCAGCTTTTCGATCATTTTCCATATTTAGATTATGGTATACCTCTCTTCTTCTTTCCAGGGAGTACAGATTTAGTTTACGTAGTCTTTCCCAGTAGTTGAGTTCTTTGCAGCCATCAATCTTGGCTGTGAAATGTCTCTGCGTTTCTTCTAGTTTATTAATTTCTTCCTTTTTATATGGGGACGTCAAAACTGAGCAGTATTCAAGTTTTAGTATGATCAGTGTTCTCAGCAGGAGATTCATTAGTCTACTGTCTTATCCCTCCTTTTGAACGTTCTTAGTGCCTGTCCCGCCGGTGACTCTTTTTGCTTTGTTTATTGCATCTGATTTTGTGTCTCGAATTTGGCATCATCGGTCATTATTACCCCTAAGTCGACCGCTTTCGTGCTTCTCTAAATTTCTTTTCTATCTGGAGCATAATATGCAGTCTTTTTAAGTTCCTCATTTCTACCATATCTCAAGAGCTGAAATTTCTCGGTGTTAAATGTCATATTGTTGTCTTCTGACCATTTGTATATTTTGTTTGCTGATTTTTCTGCTGATCTTTGTGTCTCGAATTTGGCATCATCGGTCATTATTACCCCTAAGTCGACCGCTTTCGTGCTTCTCTGAATTTCTTTTCTATCTGGAGCATAATATGCAGTCTTTTTAAGTTCCTCATTTCTACCATATCTCAAGAGCTGAAATTTCTCGGTGTTAAATGTCATATTGTTGTCTTCTGACCATTTGTATATTTTGTTTGCTAATTTTTCTGCTCATCTTTGTATCGTTCGCAAATGATGTTACTATATTGTCGATGTTTACTCCGCTGTCTATGTCTGTTAGCATGATAATGAACAGGAGTCGGGCCAGCACTGTACTTTGTGGTACTGAGCTGCGTACTTCTGATTCTGACGATGATACACCTTGAATTTTGACCACCTGTAGTCGTTTTTTGAGGAAGTTGTAGGTCCATTTTCCCACTTTGCCTATTATTCCCATATGTTTCATTTTATGTGGTATTATCCCATGATCGCATTTGTCGAAAGCTTTAGCAAAATCCGTGTATATGACATCATAGTTTTCATTGCCTTCAAGTGCATCTAGTAGATTGTTATAATGCTCTGTAAGTTGTGATAGGCATGATCTTTCTGATCGGAATCCGTGTTGATTTTCGTTGAATCTTTCCAATGTCTCCAAGAAGTCATAGATTTTCTCTCTGATTATTCTTTCAAATATTTTGGTGAAGTGGGACGTCAAGGACACTGGTCTATAGTTCTTTGCTTGAGATCTATCCCCGCCTTTATATGTAGGGACGATGTTTGCTCTTTCAAGATGCTCGGTATTTCCCCAGTGTCTAGGGATCTTCTCCATATCCAGTATAAGGGTGTAGCTATTTCATTTTTACAGTTTTCAATTAATAGTGCGTTTCATTTGTCCGGACCTGCAGCTGAATGTGATTTCATTTGTCCTATAGCTCTCGCTACATCATCTGGGGTAAAATCAAAGTCTGTTAACATTCTCCTTGCAATTTCTCTTCAAAGAATGCATCTATGTCAGGTATCGCTTTGTCACTTTTTGGGGTACTGAACACCGATTCATTCATTTCAGATATTTCTTTCAGATCGTCTGTTAGTTCATTATTTTTTTCCTTAAGGGCCCGATAATATATATATATATTATATATATGATGAAATAAAACCACGAAGGAAAGGAAACACAGAATGGTGCTCAAGCGCTTTCGTCTAATGACATCCTCAAGAACACTGAAGTACATAAAGGGTTACAGCCTATATATAGGTTACAGAAAAAAAACTATATTATATATATATATGGGAATGAACTCAGAATGGTCCCCTGAGTTTTTTATGATACACACAGACAGTGCATGGAACAAGGAACTCTTCTGGGATAATTAAATCCACTATAGTCCGAATAAGTAATGGTAAATGACAAATACCATAGTTTTTCTTTTTCATGATGCTAGCCCGACGCGGGCAACGGGTCACTCGCAAAGACGTCCCATAAATATAGCTTATATATATATATATATATATATATATATATATATATACAATAAACGGAGAGATAAAAAAAAATTAAAACATTATTAAACATTAAAGGATTGTGGGAGGAGCATACAAATTTGTAAGGAAAAACTACCAATTTTTAGCACAAGATTAGCACAAGATCAAATGAATTGTTTCCAACCAATGTTAGAAAAAAATACAAAAAAAAAAAAAATACAAATTTATACTGGAAATCTGCCCGGGTTTTAGCACTTTGCCCGTCATATATATATATATATATATATATACATACTTTGTGTTACTTTATGTGAGTTCGAACGACGGTTCAGGATCAACCTGCGGTCGACCCCTCTGCAGCATCCCGCTTCATTTACGGGATTTGGTGAAGGAGGGAATTGCTCTCTGATCTCCTCCTGCCCTCGTAGCCAGCCACGCATGGCTGGTCAGGGACTTTGCACTGGCATGTCCAGCTGGTTCTTAAAATTATTCAGGTCGGTGTGCTGGAGATTCCTCACTTCTTTTGGTAGGGCATTGAAAAGCTTTGGGCCTCGTATTCTGAGGGTATTTTCCATTTTCGTTTTCAGGGCCCTCTGTCCCACAGCAGCTAGGACTACAAAATCTGCCTCTTCTCTCATTCCAATTTGTTTATATTTTATTTCTAAGATTACGGACAAAACCCTCAAGTATTTTCCATATGTATATTATTGTGTACCGCTCTCGCCTTCTTTCGAGAGAGTAGAGTTTCAGGGATTGTAGTCAATACCAGTAGTCTTCACCTTCCGTTTCCTCTATATTAGACGTAAAAGTTCTTTGTATAGCTTCAATGTTCGCAATGTTTCTCTTTCTATCTGGGCTTGTGAGTACTGAGCAATACTCAATTATTGGTTGAACTAGACGCTTCCATAATTTGAGCATGATGTTTGCTTTTCTGCTGCCGAAGCTCCTCCAGATGACTCCCATTATTTTTCTAGCCGTTGTAATTTTGATGTTGTAGTGTTCTCTGAATTCTGTATCCGACGACATTATTACTCCAAGATCATTGACTTGTGGATTTGGTGTTATCTGTTTGTCTTGCAGAGTTTTGTATCTTTATTCTGCAGCTCGTTGTTATTACCATATCTTAGAAGTTGGACTTTTTCTTCGATGAACTTTATATTGTTGTCTTCTTCCCAATTGAATAACGTTTCAATGTCGTTTTGTAATTTTCCTATGTCACCTTCGTTTAATATATCCTTACATATCTTTGTGTCATCTGCGAAACATGATACAATACTGTCCTTAATATCTGCATCAATATCTGCAATCATTATTATGTACAGCAAGGGAGCTAATACTGTCCCTTGTGGGACAGACCTCACGACTTCCGAGACTTCCGATTTAACTCCGTTTACTACCACTCTTTGTGTTCTTTGAGTCAAGAAATTAAATATTCATCTTCCCAGCAATTCGTGTTTTTTTAAGTTTGTGTGCTATGATTCCATGGTCACATTTATCGAAAGCTTTAGCAAAGTCAATATATATCACATCTATGTTCTGTCCTCGACACAATGTTTCCAATATTTTCTCTTGGTGGTCTAATTGCTGTGATGGGCACGATCTTCCAGCCCTGAAGCCACGCTGATTTGGGTTGTATAAGTCCTTTTCTTGTAGGTAGGTAGTTTTGCCTCTAATTATACGTTCAAAGCACTTTATAAAGTGTGAGGTGAGAGCCACTGGCCGATAATTCTTGAGCATTGCTCTGTCACCACCTTTAAATAGGGAGCAATGTTCGCGTTCTTTAATGGGAGTGGAATTTGTCCTGTGTCGAGTGATTTCCTCCGTAGTAAGTATAGCGGTTTGGCAATACTCTCTTTACATTTCTTCAGAAATGTGGCACTCCATGTGTCTGGCTCTAGCGCTGAATTGTCTCGCATCTGTGATAAAGTCTTAATTACATCTCCTTCTGGGAACTCGAAGTCTATTAATAGGTTTGTAGAAGTGTAGAAGTATTTTGGGTTATTTTTTTGTTTTCTGCTACCTTGTTTTCCTCCTCGTTTATCTTGTGTATGAATATTTGCTTTAGGTCCATTTCTATTTTGCCAAGTTTCCTCTCTAGTTTGAGTCTCTTTGCATCAGTTCTGCATCTGTGGAGATGTTTTACGGTTTGACTCCGATGTCTGAATAGTGTCCTGATTTTCCTTTTGAGCTTGCTACGTTTTCTTTTCTGTTTCTTTGGAACATGTTTCAGTATTATAGGTTTGGTTTCAGTCTCTATTATACATAGTATTTCTTGTGAAGTCTTCTCGTGAAGTAGCAATTCCCAATTTACCTCCTTTAAATCTTTATTTACGTTTTCCCAATTTACTTTCTTTGCATTTATGTTTAAGCCTTCAAATATTCCTTCTAACTCTCTAGGATGCGTTTTCGGACCTCTGGGGGCTAACTTCAATTGTATATCGATGAGGTTATGATCAAAGAACTTCGTGTGTGATACCTTTTTATTTATTATCGCGTTGTTATTCGTCAAGATTAAATCCAAAACGTTCTCTAGTGGCTTCACAGATTTCCTGAGTAAGAGCGTGTATATATATATATATAATATATATATATGGCGATGTTTTTTAAACATATGACACTTTAAAAGGTTTGTATTTATTTTATTAACTGAAATAAAAGCATGACATTTTTACTGTACCTTCCCTACACATGGGGAATTAATCCCCTAAGGCAAAATATACTCTATGTGATGTTCTCTCAATTTATTACACACACACACACATATATATAATATATATATATATATATAATATATATATATATATATATATATATATAAGTGTGTTATATATATAAATACACCTTGATAGGTGCCTTTATGAAAAACTTACTGATACTGAACCTCGGTAAAACAGTTTCTTTGTAAACCTTTCATTTGTAAACATTAGAAAACGTATCCATTGATCTTTCACAAACATTATTTTCTACTCTCTCTTTTTTTACACCTTATAACATTCATCACCAGCATTTAACAGCTCACTCACTGTATCCACCTCACTTGCATTATTTTCGTTTATACATTCGAGTACAGTAAGTAACGATGCGAAGCGTAAAGTTTTTACAAACAACCTTTGTTACTTCAATCTTTCTTCAGGGTCTCTAAAATTTATCTCAATTTCTTGTTTTTTTTAGTTTTAGCTCTGTCTTATATAAATATTTTTGTGCGTAGTCGGGCATCTTTCGGATGGTTTTAAGTACGGGGTGTTCCGAAAGACGCCGTATGGGGAGAATTTTCAGAAACTTCCGTGATGTGGAAGTTATACGTTTGACACAGTTAAAATACGCGATATTATTCCATCATATTTAAGCCCCGCTCTTGTTAATAAATGTTAATATTAAATTCGTTATGTACTGCATACTTTATTTTTATTTTTTTTGGGAACACCCTGTTTTATTAAAGTTTCATATACTCATACACTTATAATTGCGTGACCTTTCATGAATATATTTTGCTCCGTGAATTTCTCTTCTTCTTTTGAGTAGAAGCTAAATAAAGAAACGCGACCTCGCGTAAATTTTCTAAATTTTTACTTCTCCCTGTTTTTTTGTTTTTTTTGGTGGGGAGGGGAGTGTCTCATTTCTTTTTCTTCATTTTTTTTTTTAGGTCTCATTTAGAGAAAATGAAACGTAAAGAAAAACGTGCAAAGTCAAAGAAGATGAATGCTTTATCTTTACAAAACGGGCTCAAAGTCTTTTTAAAAACATACCTTTACTAAGTTGGTGACAATATATATATATATATATATATATATATATATATATATATATATGTATGTGTGTGTGTGAGTGTGTGTGTGTTGAATGTATTTGTTATTTCTTTGCTTTATTATTTTATTTTTGTGGGATTTATTTTGTGAGGGGGAGAAAAAAATTGTGCCGAAAAGTTCAAAAAGAATTTTAATGGTACTAATGATGAAAAATCTTTTTTTGTGCTCAAATAGTGAATTTGATAGTGCGTCCAAGATTTACTATTATTTTAGACTACACACACACATACACACACACACAACAATTATTATACATACACCAACTGCATTATTAGAACTGCCGCAAAAAACTTGATGGACTCATGTTTCTTTGTTCAAATAATTTATCTGCGATCATCCTTTAATCAGTTTGGATTACAACTTCGTAATCAGTACATTTAAGTATTTTTTTAAGAACATTTGTGTAGCTAAATAAGTAACTCAGCGATCTGCTTTTGTTTCGTAATTAAGTATATGATGAAGTTAATCATTATTCAAAAAAATTACGAGGAATGGTTATTCTGGACTTTAGAATCAAATGGGGAATTAAATAGTTTTCGGAATGTTCTCTATAGGTCATCTTGAGGAATAAGTCAAGGTTTATTCCTATCACCTTTACTCTTTTGTGTGCTTTAACGGTTAACCTTCTCCCTTAACAAGGTCAAGGTAGGATTCTGTATATAGTATGGGGTTAAGTAACTTGGCAGATTCTAATGATATTTCTCACTTTAAAATGTTTAACCTCACATCTCAAACCGAGAAATGATGTGAAAATTGCACTTCATGTCATTGTACTCATTTCAATATTGCTAGAAATAAAATGTAATGTACTTTTGATCTGTAAAAAAACAAAAAAAATTCAGGTGTATTTGTACTCAAATAAGGGAAACTGAGTAGGTAAAAAATTGTAAATACCTACAGTAAGTCGTAATATTTCTGATTTCTGCGTGGTGACACCGGAATGTGCGTGCTTAGCAAATATGGTGACCAGAAGGTAAAAAGGAAGGCAATAACGTAGGACACCAGGGGCTAATTGAACTCGAACCCGCGTCGAAGGGCTTTAGAATCACAGCTATTGCCGATCACGCCATCCAGAACCTCCCTAAAAGAAAGGTTCGTTTAAGCGAGGCCAATATTCGAGTCCCACAAACTCCTAGTTTTCCACTCTATTGCATTTATCTTTTTCATCTTACTTAAGTGCGGTGACCGCACTTTAGAGGCATTCATAATGACCTTAAATTTGAGATTCCATACAAGTAAAACAATACCAGAGTGTGTGAGCTACCTCCGAGATGTACATAGATAGGTATGGCGTGACAAATGTTTGTTCTCTTTTTTAAGGTAAATAGAAGTGTTTAATACAATCTAATAAAAAAAGCCAAAGCTCCAATAATCCCTTTATTTATTCAGACGATATATTACAGCAAGTGTGTGTGTGTGTGTATATATATATATATATATATATATATTATATACTCGTGTGTGTATATATATATCAATCCTTCTTCAGCATGTCCTTGGCCCCTCCTTCCTGCACAAAATAAAATGTAAGAAAATAAACGTCTGTTGCTTCATTTAATATTTTAATTTTGTCCAAAACCTCGCGAATTCGCTCTCCAGTTAACTGTAATGTTTATATAGTGAGAATGATTATACCCATGAAGTCAAATTTATTCTTTTTTTTTTAATGCAGGAAGGAGGGGGCCAAGGGCGAATGCCCCCAATTATACTATATTACCTATTGTATTATTATTATAACGTAACAAATTGTAATATTGTATTATTGTAACGTAACAGAAATTGTAATATGCTAATAAATAAAAAAATTCATACAGTCGTTAAAGAAAGTCATGCTACCTTTTTGTGGCGGGGGGAGGGGAGGGGGGTAGTGCATTTGGGGAAAACGAAGAGGAAGATTTCTAAAGAATAAAATGTTTTTTATAATAATAATAATAATAATAATAATAATAATAATATAATACTGTTTGGGAGTGGTTTAAACTTTGTAATTCCAAAGGTCATATGACGTAGGGGACCTACAGCTTTATGTGGGACCCGAAGCACGATCATCATTATCATCATCGTTGGGTACATCATCTGAACTCAGAGGATAGACAGTCATCTATCACTCAATATAGTATCGCTTGCTGAAAAGTGTGCGCATCGTGATTTCAAACTGTACAGAAGAAAAACACTTCCGCAACCTTTTATACATAGATATATTATCTTCTGTTGCCTCATTCCTCTTCGTATCATCAGTTTCCCGCCTCTTACTGTCTTCAATCCCTCTCTCTTCGCCGCAATGTTGCCTCACTCTCTCTCTTTACTGTCGCTGTTATGACGGACACTGCCTAATTGCATACCTCCTCCTTTAAGAGAGCACGCAGTACCAGACTTTCAACGCATTTTCATTCCTTTTCTGTCCAACTCTCTAAGGCAAGGGTTAATCGGTATTTTCAATCTTTCATTTACTCAACCGGTCAATTCTGGAACACTCTTCCTCAATCCATCTTTCCCCCTGTCTACGACCTCCAGTCTTTCAAACGCAGAGTGTCCAGGCATCTCGAAAACGTTGCACCTTAATTTTGGCTCTCTTCTTCCTCTATGGGAATGCAGACGGGGGGGGGGGGGAGTGCATTTTTGCGATCGTTCTCCCTTGGCCCCTCCTTCCTGCATAAAAAACAATCACAAAAAAAGAAGAAGTTTTGAAGATCACTTCTTCTATCTAAAGAAGTTTTGTATCATTAAAAGAAGTTATTGTATCATCCGAGAAGAAGTTTCGATACCCAAAAGAAGGAAAAACTTCCCTTAAAGAATGTACCTTTCAAAAAGAAGTTTTAAGTTCTAAATTTAGAAGTTTCATTTTGATTGTGATCCAGGGACAGACCGGAATGTTTTTTAGTAATCTAACTACTGATCAGACTCAGCGTCGCTTAAATTCGCTGATCCAACGGAAAGCGGTGTTGCCACGTGGCTACGATGTATTTTAGATTGAAGTGGCCACGCTCTATTTTAGAGCAAGTATCTGTATATTTGAGTAATTAATTTAGGCGCAATTCGTGTTATTTAAGTATTTTACATAAAATTAACTTCGTTACTGACTTTATGAAGAAGCTTTAGTGCCATCTAAAACTTTTTAATTTGTTTGTTGAAGCAAAATGGGGGGGGGGGGGGTCACCTTCACTTCAATTTTTTAATATAAAAAGGAGAGGTCAAGGGCGGACGCCCGCAAAAATACCCCCTTTATAAGAAAGAAAAAGCCCAAATCAAGGTCTCCGAGGCTAACGATGACATTTATATATATATATATATATATATATATATATATATATATATATATATATATATATATATGTGTGTGTGTGTGTGTGTATATGTATATATATATATATATATATATATAAATTTTGAAAAGATTGTAGTGTGTAAAATGCATGTTTATGTAGTGAAAAATAGAGGCAGAAGTGTAGTGTGTGTGTGTGTGTGTGTGTTTGAGAGCATGGTGGACTGCTCACAAGGTAGATGAGACGGAAAAAGATCAGCTAAAGGGACAACGACAGAAGAAATGATAGTTCCATACTCCCTATCTTCTGCTTAACGTCTCCCCGGAGTACTTCCCCGGTCGATCGGTGTCTACAATCTCCTCCTGCAGGAGGGAGAAATGAATAGAAACCACCTTTTTTTCTATCAATGTTCGTTTCGGAACTGATTTCAAGGAAACAGACTTCTTTCCTTTATATTTAAGCAAAAAGTGAAACAGTTTTCAAATTTGGACTCGCGAGTTTTTGGCTTTGATTTGAACGAAAATAAAAACTTTTGATAAAATGAAGTTCAAATAAAACTATTATAAATAAACTTTAAATTACGATTTGGAACACTAAATACTGATCAATATATATATATATATATATATAATATATATATATTAGTGATGTAGCGGTTGTCCGCAACCGCGCATATTCTCAGCTCCGCAACGCAATCGCAACAGCATTTATTAGTGCGGTTATTGCGGTTCTTTGAGGATATCTTCCTACTAGGGCAACCAAATGCTATAAATGCTAGTGGAATGACTATAAATGTATAAACGTCGCCAAATGCTGTTCCTGTCATGCCTCATGCCTTCACTCAAGGGCGCAAAAAAAGTAAAAGTTTGTTACGCCCTTATTGCGACATGTCTAGAATTGCTACTTGGACTGGATGGATAGATGCATTATGTAATAACTTACATTTATCAACGCTAGGTGGCTAGAAAAGCATTATTTTAATTATCTTTAATAAAGCAATGATGATGTATAATCAAATCAAAAGAAATACAAAAATTTGAGCAAACTAGCTCGGACATACCTTGGATGTTCTCCCTCAAGTGTTCCTAGTGAACAATTATTTAGTGGAGCAAAGATCATGTACGATGAAACAAGGAATAGGCTGAAGGGGGACAAAGCTGAAAAACTTTTATTTTTGAAATACAGCCTCCCAGCAATTCAATTTAAATGTAAGGATTAAATAGTCATTTATTGTAGACTGAAAAGGGTGACTAAAACGTGATATTTTATTGTATTGTTTATTCTTAGGTAATAATATTATGTATGATGTTATAGGGTACATAACCGCAACCGCAACAGCCCGGAGCTCTATTTGTAAGCTCCGCAACCGCAACCGCAATCGCTATGAAAAATGACAACCGCTACATCACTAATATATATATGTGTATATATATGTATATTGTGTATATATATATATATACACCAAAATGTTGAAGCGTCTCGGTGGTGTAGTGGTTAGCGTCGCTGACAACGAATCAATGGCCCAGAGATCGAGACCCGGTGACAGCAGCCGTCGCGCAGCAAAACCCAGCTGTTCATCCTTCCACACAATAAAGAAGGTGGTTGGTAAATAAATGGGTACCACTGGGTGGCCTAGTGGTTAAGACGCTCCGCTGCTGGTGGGGCGTGGTTCGGAGTCCACATTAAACTGTAGGTCTAAGGTGAAGTGAAAAGCTTGACCTTCATCAGAATGAACAATTCGGGCGGAAGCTAACCAAAGGTTACTGTATATACTTTTAAAAATTTAAATTTCAACACATACTTTGTGTGTTTTTTTAAAGTATTCAAATAATTTGTGATTTGGTACCAAAGGAATAGTCTACGTCGTGGCTACCACGTCTACCACGTGGCTACCAATGCTTCCCGATATATCAGCAAAGTTAAATGACATTGAGTCTGGGCTGTAGTTGGATGGGGGACCCTGTCCTCTGCGTGCAGATTATATAGCGACCGTTAGATGGTTCGGACCCTACGTAAAGCTGTAGGTCTCCTCCGTCACATAACATTAGATGTTGCGAAAGGGGTTATGCCTCCCCAAATAACAAAACGTCTACTAAAGAATTTCAAGTGGAAATAAGTAAAATCCAAAATGTTGAACAAATTTGTGAAATTGTAAAATAAATGTAATTGTATACTTAATAATAATAATAATAATAATAATAATGATAATAATAATAATAATTCTCACGGAGACCAGATTACACCAGGTTAGGTGCTCGGTTTTGACTGCTTAGTTATTTCTCATGACCAATTTCGTCCAATCACGATCTTTGTAGCAAATTTCGACTTTGTCGAAAACACTGGTCTCCACGAAACTTAATATTTACCAATAATAATAATAATGTCAGTGCATAATGAATAGCTGTGCCTTTCTCAAATCAAAAAACTATGATATTTTCTTCAAATTTGTAATTTTCATTTAGAACATTCTCAATTCCAGATGCGGATGGAATCGCAATGAGAGTGAACGAAAGTAAATTTCTCATTTTGCAAAAGCAAAAACTTTCTAAATAACTGATACGTAATAACCATTTAAGGTAATTTGCGGAGATGACTGACTTCCAAGTTTCGTACAATTGGAGGAAGCTGTAGTCACGTACATCTTTACCCTCCAAGACTCCAAGAAACTTGGAGATAATCACGTCCACAGATTGATCAGCGAATGAGAATGATCGCTTATACATAAAGTTAATTTATACGAGATTTACTGACGTTTGAGCTAATACCCAAATGCGGGATTACTAATCCCGTTTCTGTAGTATAAATAATTATTAATCACGACGACCGACCGTAAATTGGCACGGCGATAAGGCTAGACTATATAATAATGATACGTCCCATTCCGGGATTAATACTATAATCTCCAGATTATAGTATTACAAGCACGATCGGGAATCAAGCCCCACCCCCCCCACCCCACCCACCCACCCCCGATCTTAGTATCTTCGCTTCATTTACTCGGAATTGGTATTATACCCACTGAGCAACGAACACTGGTCACTGTTGGATATGAATGACATTGTTGTGTACGAGAGTTTGTTCGTACCTTTTTACTGAATTTTGTAAATTTGGTTTAGGAAAGAGGTTCTATCGTGTTAAATCATACAAAGTCTCGCATTTAAGAGAGTGTTTGTACTCATTGACAAATCATGACAAAGAGCCATTTTAGTTTAGTTTAGTTAATCGTTCAAAAAACCGAAAGAAATTAATTTTCGAGAATTTTTTTTTTTGGGGGAAAAAAACTTTTAAGAAATTTCAATTTAAGTATAACAGAATCGGTGGCAATTTCGAGGAAATTTTACAGTTTTGTGGAACTTAAGATGGAAAGATAAAATGTTCTAAAATGGTTGTACAAAAATGGTTATTGGTTGCGGTGTCGGACTGTAATTTAGGTTATTTTATTCTCTGTCATTCTGTAATGTTACAGTATATATATATTGTACTGTACTGCCGAGCAGCATTTACATATTATATATATATATATAATATATATATATATATAGAATGAGTCAAAAGTCCTGCTCGAAAATAACTATATAATAAATCCCGTTGATAGGACTTTTGATTCACTCTATACAGTATATATATATATATATATATATATATTCTAAAATATTAAACTAAATCAAGGAGAAGGAGATTGTAGATACCATTCGATCAGGGAAGTACTCCAGGGAGGACGTTAGGCAGGAGACAGGTAGCGCTGGAACTTCCGTTTCTCCTGTCGCTGTCCTCTTTAGCTGATCTTTTTCTATCTCATCAACCCTGTGAGCAGTCCAGCATGCTCTCAAACACACACTTTTCCCTCTATTCTTCGCTACATATACACGCATTTAACACACTAAAATATCTTTTCAAAATTTATAAAAAATAAAGTAACATTTTGAACCTCGGAGACCTTGATTTTGTCTCTCTCTTTCTTATAAAGGGGGGCATTTTTACGGGCACACGCCCTTGGCCCCGCCTTTCTACATAAAAAAGAGAGCCAATATTATTTTCGAAATGAGAGACGAACCAATGGAACAGATACAAGAATTTAAATAGCTGGGTCAGACTATCACCAGCTCCTTCAGTGACGACTCAGACATAAGGAAATAATATCGAAGTTACTGTGCTAAGTCAAACATGATTATAAGAAACTTCAAATTCTGTACAAGCGAAGCTGAAGACACTCTTTTTCGTACTTTCCACTAATATTTATGGGCAGCAGCTCTGAGTTAATCCTATAGCTTGCTGAATAGAATAAGTTACCTCAAAGATGCTCAGCCTCTCAAATGTTCGCTAACCGCAATGTTCCGAGCCTCCCTGAGGTAACAAGACGTGTTCAATACAGTCTAATGCAAAGAATTAAAAACTCAGACGATCCAACTATCTAAGCTATTCATCAGTCCTGCTTTATGTCTCCTAAACTGTATATCTCTTGGTATGAAAGTGTTTGTCTATAGCTCCCCTTAACTCCCGCATTAGCCATTCTGTTCCATGTACTTTTTATTTTTACGAACCTGTTATTACTAATTTTATTATTTCTCGTCTCTTTACGTGTATTATTGTTATTCCTTCATTCTCGTGGTCTTTTTTATCTTTGTTTTTCAAATTTATTGTTTAATTAGTTGTATCGTTGATTACCTTCATAGATAACACTGGTATGCATCAATTTTGCTGTCAAGGTTTTGTAAGTGATTCTTATAGAGTTTTTCCTGCTGATTTCGAATCTGCAATCTGTTTTTCTCAATCAGCTCAGGTTATCCGGCTATGGCCTCATAAGTAAAATAGAATTTTTCGTGATTTTGTCAAAGCGGAATTGGAACAGTAACATCTATCATCACTTGTTTCACTTGTATAATATCTTTTTTTACTTTTCAGGCATATAGATAAAATATTTCATAATTAATAGAGCGTGTAAAAATGATCCCAATAGATTCTGCTACATATGTGGGACGGTTACCATGCCAAATAACCAGTCCCAAATCACTAAATTTGTGAAGACAATGTATAGAGCATACTTTGGAATTAAGCTAGGGGACCAGGACAAAAATTTCGCCCCTCATATGTGCTGCAAGACGTGCATTGAAAATTTGAGAAGATGGAGCAAAGGCAGAGCGAAATCTTTGCCTTTTGGAATTCCCATGATTTGGAGAGAAGGAAAGGATCACGTGACAGATTGCTATTTCTGCATGACAAACCTCCAAGGTGGGCTTATAAATTTATTTTTCTTAAATATTTTGAAATCCTCGTATGAAACTTGACATAATATTCACCATAATGTAATATTCACCATATATAGCATAATATTCACCATAATGGTAATCATACATATACATATTGTTATAGAAAATACATTTACACATACATATTGTTATACAAGTTACATTTACATATACAATGATTGTATATTTTCTTTCTTTTTCATTCATATTGTCCCCGAAGGACAATATGAATGAAAAAGAAAGAATATACAGATCTCGACTATTTCATATCTTACAGACCGCAGCCTTCCCTCACGAGCCGCCACTGTCTGAATGCTTCTTCTATTTCATATGCAAGTTTTATATCCATGTTTCTGTGTTTCTATTTTCAGGAGTTAACAAGAAGAATAAACACATTGTTGTATACCCTGACATTCCTTCTGCTATGAGACCTGTACCCCATGGTCCTGGAATTCCAATACCCGACCCACTCAAACCCTGGACTTCGATGATTCTGATGATGAATCAATGACCAATGCCAATGACCAGTCCAGTCGTATATACCTCAAAATACCGCTTCAAATGAGCCGAGGCCTCTCAACCAGGCCAAACTTAAGGATCTTACCAGGGATTTAGGACTTTCCAAATTAGCTGCAGAGATCTTGGGCTCACGACTTCGAGAGGACAACTTGCTGGCTCCGGGAACAACATTCTCCTGGTATAGGAAACGAGAGGAAGAATTCCGCAAGTTTTTTGCAGTGCACAAAATACCTCTTCCTTAGTGTACTGCTGCAATGTTGAGGGGCTAATCGAATCCTTGGGCCTGCCATATAACGCATCAGAATGGAGGCTATTTATAGACTCGTCTAAACGAAGTTTGAAAGCAGTACTTCTCAACATTGGGAATAGGGTTGCATCAGTCCCTGTAGCACATTCCGTACAACTTACTGAGAGCTACGATAACATGAAAATTTTACTGGATGCTCTCGTATACGACCAACATAACTGGAGGATCTGTGGAGATTTGAAGGTAATACTAATATCATAAGTAAACTATTGCTATTGACTATGTTGTTTTTCCAAAGGTTATTTGAGAGCGTATAAGAACACTTAACTTCCCCACAGAAGTGATACAGTCCAATGCATAGATTTTTTTATCTGATGGAACAAATTCTCTAAATTCTTTAAATATTTTCATTTTTTTTCAGATTGTGGCATTTGTATTGGGAATGCAAGGGGGATACACGAAATACCCATGTTTCCTCTGCAAATGGGATAGCCGAACGGATGAGAAGCACTATGCACAGCGTGAATGGGCATCCAGAGAGAATTTTGAACCTGGGTCGCATAATGTCGTTTCAGTGCCCCTTGTACCACCAACAAAAGTTTTGCTCCCACCACTTCATATTAAGCTGGGCTTGATGAAAAATTTCATCAAATCAATGAATAAGGAGGGTTCAGCATTCCGATATCTCGAGAGTAAATTTCCTCATATATCTGATGCTAAACTAAATGCTGGGGTTTTTGATGGTTCTCAAATTCGAACTTTGATCAAGGATACTCAGTTCGAAAACGCAATGACTCCAACTGAGAAGAATGCCTGGCAGGCATTCAAATCAGTTGTCACTGATTTTCTTGGCAAGCGTAGAAGTCCAGAATACGAGTCCGTTGTCGAAAACTTGATGGAAGCTTTCAAAGCTCATGGGTCGCGCATGTCCATAAAAATGCACTTTTTGTGGTCCCACTTGGACTATTTTCCTGAAAATTGCGGGGATTATAGTGAGGAACAGGTGAACGATTTCACCAAGATATCAAAATAATGGAAGAGAGGTACCAGGGAAACTGGGATATCAATATGCTGGCGGACTATTGCTGGTGTTTGAAGCGAGACGTGCCCGAAGAAAAACACAGACGGAAAGCCAAAAAACTTCATTCCTTCCTCAATAAACTTTTTTCCATATTCATTGTATGAATAAAAGTATTTATTCACACAATGTTTTCATTTTTCACGAGTGTTCTTATAATATTACTCGTATCTACAGTGTTTAAGCTAAAAAAATCAATAAATTTGGGGATAAAATTGGACTTATAATAAATGGCCAATAGAGAAAAAACCTGACCTGATTGAGGAAAACCAATGTCATTTTCGAATTCAGCATGGTCGAATTATATAATATGAGTTGAAAAAACCCTCATAGCAGACAAAAAAATTTCATATGCATACCAGTGTAATGTATCTTTTTATTTTATGGGATCTGTCTCCTGCCAATAATCATTAACATTATCACCATTATCATATGTTGGTATTGTCGCTACGTGTATTTCTCATTTTTAATTTCCTTTTTTCTTCTTCTTTTTGTTGTCTCAACTTTGGGTATTTTTTATTTTTTTATTATTACCTGTTTCGGTAAGTCTTATTTTCGCTTTTTTTTATTTTTAGTTTTTTTAAATTTATTATTGTTTGATTTATCTTATCGTTTATTGCCTTCAACAATATTGGACTATTTTAGGGGATTTCTATCCTGCCAATAAAGCTTATCATTATCATTGTCATTGTCATTATTATCATGGTCATTATCATAATAAAAAATGAAACTCAGAACTGAACTGCAAATCAATGTAGATGAGGAAAAATTTGTTTGAAACAAGAATGAAGTGACACACCGGTCATTATCCCGCATGGATGCTTGCAATCTCCTGAAGGGATCAACCTGCAAAAAAAAACAACCAGAAATCCGGTTTAGGGCCTCTCATATCCAATGAATTTCAGGGATCGATGCCCAAAACCAGACCAGAATTCGACGAGTGAACCAATGCAAGAATTAAGAGAGGAAGAATTTAAAAGTAGGTTCGTTGCTATAATAATAATAATAATAATAATAACCTCCTTTGTAACGGCTAAATTCATGTGACAGAGGGGACCTACGCATTTCCGTGGGATCCAAACCATTATTATTACATCATCTGAATGCAGAAGAGGGTTCCCCATCCAATTAATGAACAGATCCAGCGTCTCTCAACGTCGGTGATCGAATCGGTGGTAATGAACTACTGGCAAAGTTGTCGAAGGTTGCGTCTATTTTGGACCTACATCTATTTGGTGAACGGGATGCATACTATCAACACTCTAATAAGCTAACACCTTATCTTAACCTAACCCTACCCTACCTAACTTAACTAAGGATAACCTACACTAATCTAATGTAACCTAACTTAGCTTAACCCAAAATAACTTATCGATCAAATGCCGTGTCGAGAAAATATCCGGAAATATTAATGCTACAATACCCACAATAATTCGACAAAACTTTCAGATTCTCTCTCTCTCTCTCTCTCTCTCTCTCTCTCTCTCTATATATATATATATATATATATATATATATATATATATATATATAAAAACTCAGAATGATCCCCTGAGAAACTTATATGTTAAACACAGACCGTGCATGGAACAAGGAATTCTTCTGGGAGAATCGAAAGAATCGAGCATTTTTCAGGAATTGGAATCGGAATCGAGAGAATTGTACCATGATTTCCGATTCTTAAAACGATTCTTTAACTTTTAATTGAACCAGTTTTGCAATGTAAACTTTAAAATTTAAATGAAAGAGGATAACAAATTTTATTTTTATTGTATTGTAGCTATACATTAAAACATGTATATCCATGATGTGTAATCAAGAAGATTAAAATGAATTGTTACAACTTACAGTTGATTTTTATTTTTAAACCAATTATTATAATTTATAATTTATATTACCATACTCATAATGTAAATAGTTAATCTTACCAGAGTAAAATATGACAATTTCCAGAAAAACAAGTATAGAATTATATTTAAAAATATTGAGAATCGGAATCGGAATCGAGAATCGTATCGGAATCGAGACTTTTTAGTGGTATCGGAATCGGAATCGGAATCGTTAAAAATTTTGGTATCGTCCATCACTAATATATATATATATATATATATTATGAACAAAGAGACCTCAACTTAATATAAGACCTAAATATCACAAATACATTTATAATTCGTAAAGTTTATACCCATTCAATGAAGTCATTGTAATTAGCCATACGTGTGTTAAAACGTCATGGTGCCATCCAACAGGCATCGACCCACTCTGAGACGTCGATTTAGTGTCAACCTACGCAGAAGAAAATTCAGAAGGAACGAGTGTCAACTTCCATTTAAATGACTTTAACAGGTGCCAACAGAAAATTAATACTGGCCCTTCCTTATTTATCGCAAACACCGAGCTTGTTCACTGAATCATTAAATTACTTGTGTATATATATACAGTATATATATACTGTGTGTGTGTGTGTGTATATATATATATATATACTGTGTGCAAATTTAATTGAAATTGAATTGAATTTGTAAGGATAGTTTATGGACACCCTATATATATATATATATATATATATATATATATATATATATATATAGGAGAGAGAGAGAGAGAGAGAGAGAGAGAGAGAGAGAGAGAGAGAGAGGTGTTCTTTGGCATTTAAGGTCGGCCAATTTAAGTATAAGTGATGTAGATGTATTAAGGGTAGCCAGTGGTAATTTTACATACGTTAGTGATATGAGTGGTACCACCAGGTGGATTGATCATTGTCTCACTAGTAATAATCTAAAGGATCGAATTGTTAGAGTTCATATTCTGCATGATTTCCTTCTTTCTGATCATAGACCATTAGAAATATTAATTAACGTTACCAATTTATGCGCAACACGACTTAACAAGAACTCAATAGATAAGAATAATCGCGTCGATTGGGCCAATGTTACGATGCAGCAGAGAATAGAATACAAAGACAGAACAAGTCACCTCTTTAATAATTTAGAAATTTTGCACCTTGCCTGTAATAATCCTTGCTCAAATGATTCTCACTGTAAACTCATAGATAGGTATTATAATAAGATAATATCCCTGTTAAGAGAAGCAGGAAGAACCCTGATTAAATCTTACAACTATCATATTAAGATTATTCCTGGATGGAATGATTTTATTGCCCCCCTGAAGAGGGAATCGAAAGACGCCTATGATTTGTGGTGCTTTCATGGTAGACCCAGATTAGGACCAGTATACTTGAATATGTGTAGAAGTCGGGGTCAGTATAAGGCGGCCATAAGGCGATGTAAACAGGAAGAAGAGTCTATTCGAGCATCAAAAGCCTGTGAAGCTCTCATAAATAACGATAATAAAAATTTTTGGAAATTTGTTAAGAATCAAACGGGTGTCAAAAATGTCCTCCCTCGATGAGGTGTGGGGGGAGGATGAAATTGCAAAGCTGTGGAAAAACCACTATTCTAACATTCTTAACAGTGTAAGTAGGGATAATCGTAAGATAGATTGCAGCAAAACGATTGTGGGAGGGACAAGGGAAAATACTTTGATATCATTTCCTGAAGTAAAGAGGCTAATTAAAGAATTAAAGACTGGTTCTGCGTCAGGGTTAGATGACTTATCGAATGAGCACTTAAAATATGCAAATGACGTAGTATGTCTGCATATATCATTGTTCCTATCAGCCATGCTTGCTCATAGCTATATCCCTGCAGAGTTCATGAGGGTATATATCTTGCCCCTGGTCAAAAATAAGTACGGAGACATTCTGTCCAGCAATAATTACAGGCCTATTGCTGTCGCTCGAAACTACTAGAAAAACTAGTGTTACAAGGATTAAATGATTTCCTATGGACATCTAATTAGTTTGGCTTTAAAAGGTCCGACTCAACTGACCTGTGTGTCTATGTACTTAAAGAAACAATATCTAAATACATTGACAGTAATTCAAGCATTTATAGCTGTTTTATAGATATAAGTAAGGCATATGATAGGGTGAACCACAATATTGTATTTGCAAAACTAGAAGACAGGAAGGTTCCCATGTACATATTAAATTTATTGAAATTTTGGTATTCCCACCAATCTTTCACTGTTAGGTGGGGCAATGTACTATCCGAGTGTTTTGGCTCCTCTTGCGGGGTGAGACAAGGCTCCTTGCTCTCCCCTATGCTGTTTAATGTGTATATCGACGGATTAATTGCTTCACTTAATGAGGCAACAGTGGGATGTTGTATAGATAACACAAGGAAAAATAACTTAGTTTATGCCGATGATATGGTGTTAATAAGTTCCTCTGTTAAAGGTCTGAATTGGCTACTAAAAGTCTGCGAAGTGTATTTGCAGAAACATGATATTCTTTTTAATGTTACAAAAACTAAGGTTATGCAATTTCATCCTAAAAGCTGTAATCAGCCAGCTGATATAAGGTTTAAAATGAATGGTGAAGTAATTGAGGAAGTACAAGAGTTTAAGTATTTGGGTCAAACTATTACCAGCTCCTTGAGTGATGACTCGGATATAAGAAAACAATCTCGAAGCCTGTGTGCTAAAGCGAATATGACCATAAGGAATTTTCGATTCTGTACAAGTGAAGCTAAAGACACTCTTTCGTACTTTCTGCAGTAATATATACGGACAGTAACTGTGGGTGAATTATAAAAAAGGTTCTGGCAGAACTAAATTTGCTGTACAACGGGTCTTTTAGACTCTTACATAAATTACCCCCGAGATGCTCAGCTTCGCAAATGTTTGCGACCCGCAATGTCCCGAGCTTCCCGGAGGTAACAAGACGTGCTCAACAGAGTCTAATGCAAAGAATTAAAAAATCAACCAACCCGATCATCCAAGCTTTCCATGAGTCCTGCCATTTACCCTCTAAGGCTCTAAGCTATGGACTTCTTGGTACGAAAACGTCTGTCTGTAGCTCCACTTAACTTCGACATTACAGTATTATTTCTAATCAATTGTATATATTTCTATCCTTAGTATATGAACTGTCATGGTATTAATAATATTTGTCATATGAACTATAGTCTGCCAATAAACCTTTTCATTTTCATTTCATTTTCATTTAAGGATTGAAAGGATGATCAATACCCACGTCAACATTATGAAGATTTAATATCAGACGTTTCAGAAGTCAAATTCCCATCATCAGTGGCTAAAACAATAAACAGGTAAAAACACAATATAAAACTGGTGAAAGACTAGTCAGACAGGTATGTAATTAACTTAATTTTAAAAATACTTTCATAATACACGAGGAAGACTAAATTACAATGACAACCGTATTCTCAAATTCAATTCAATTTAATAGTTAGACAAAATTAAAACCAAAAACTAAAGATATATATATATATATATATATATATATATATCGTAAAGAACGACGCTTGTATAGGAGATATTCCGCGCAAGACGAGAGAGAGAGAACGAAACAAATGAAAAAATGAGGTAACCACCCGGAAATCGAACCCGGATCTTCCGATTGCCGGTCAGATGCGATACCATTACACAATCGGAAGATCCCGGGTTCGATTCCCGGGTGGTTACCTCATTTTTCATTTGTTTCGTTCTCTCTCTCTCGTCTTGCGCGGAATATCTCCTATACAAGCGTCGTTCTTTACGTTATTTATACTGCGTGTTCTTTGCAGTTGAATGTATATATGTAATATATATATATATAGTACGTAGGGTGGGCGGAAAGTAGCTCCCTAATTTAAATTACATATAAATTATGTATAAATTGTGATTGTATTGTTATATTGTTATGGTGTGTTCTCTAAAGTGGTACAATTGTAACGTTCATTTTTTTTTTTTCATTTCAGATTGAAGGGTAACATGGCTGAGCGTTTAACACTGCAGGAGCGTGCCCAGTTGGCGGCACGGTACGAAGTTTGGCAATCTGTCGTTCGAGTTCAAAGATGGTGGCGGGCCATTCACGGACCACGTGCCCAAGTGGACCCGAAAACAATCAAGAACTGCCACTCGAAGCTCATGACCACGGGTCTGTGGCAGATGTTCGAAGATGTGGTCGCCCTTCGACATCCAGGCCCAGGAGACGGTGCAGGCAGTTCAGGAAATGTTCGCACGGAGTCCACGAAAGTCAACTCGCCAGGCAGCTCGGGAAAGTGGACTCTCCCGCTACTCAGTGCGAACTGTGCTGAAGAAGGAGCTGAACTGGCGTGCGTGGAAGCCGCATTACTGCCAATCTCTCTCGGACGAGGACTGCGACATTCGCATGGAGTTCGGGGAAATCATGCTGGCTTGGCATGAAGACTGGCCCCATCTCTTCCGCAACATCCTCTGGAGCGACGAGGCGGTGTTCCACGTCGGAGGCTTTGTCAACCGCCACAATTGCCACTACTGGGCAGGAGAGGATCCCATGGTTACCGCTGAAAAACGGCAGAATCGGTTCAGTGTAACGGTGTGGTGTGGTATGACCTCAGATCAGGTTGTGGGCCCGTTCCTTCTGCGCAACACCATGAATATGAATGCTGAGGCGGTACCTTGCTATGTTGCGAAACGAGGTCTGGCCGGTTGTCAGCACATGGGAGAACATCGACGATCTGATATTTATGCAAGATGGCGCCCCTCCGCACTTCGCTCTTGTTGTCCGTGAGTGGCTGGATGCCCACTTCCCTGGGCGTTGGATGGGTCGTCGTGGTCCACATCAATGGCCAGCCAGGAGCCCCGACTTGACACCGTGCGACTTCTTTCTTTGGGGGTGGGTAAGGAGAAGTCTACCGCACCAAACCGAGGACATTGGAAGAACTGGAGGACCGATTCGGGAAGTCATGTCCTCCATCCCGCCGGAGTTCCTGCTAAAGTCAGTGGACGCCATTCCTGGGCGGCTCCAGAAGCTGGTGGAAAGAGTTGGAGCCCACATTGAATTTTAGAGAAAACCTACCATGTATGCCTACCTTTTCATATTATTTCTTCTGAAATAAATGGATAATATACGTATTTTTTTACCAATCCAAAATAGGGAGCTACTTTCCGCCCACCCTGTATATATATATATATATATATATATATATATATATATATATATATATATATAATTATATATATATATATAACATATTTTTTAGAAGAAATGAGGATAATAAAAGCACAGCTACCCAGAGGTCCGAAAACGCATCCAGAGAGGCAGAAGAATATTTGAAGGCTTAAACATAAATTCAAAGAAAGTAGATTGATAAAGTGTAAATAAAGAGTTAAAGGAGGTAAATTGAGAATTACTACTTCACGAGAAGACTCCAGTACAAATATTAGGTATAATGGAGTCTGAAACCAAACCTATATTACTGAAGCATGTTCCAGAGAGACAAAAGAAAAAACGTAGCAAGCTCGAGAGAAAAATCAAGACACTGTTCAGGCAACGAAGACAAACCGTAAAACATCTCCACAGATGCAAAACTGATGCAAGGAGACTCAAACTAGAGAGGAAACTAGCGAAATAGAAATGGACCTAAAGCAAACATACATACATAAGACAAACGAGGAGGAAAACAAGGTAGCAGAAAACATAAAAAATAACCCAAAATACTTCTACACTTTTGCAAAAAAGGAAAATGCAGTGCAAAGAGAGTATTGGTCCGTTGATAGACGGGGAGGCCAAACACACAAATGACCCCCCCAAAATATGAGCGAACTGCTTAAGGAACAATTTAACTGTGCTTAGCACCCCTAAGTCCGAGATGAAAGTAGAAAACGCAGATGAATTTTTCGACATTGATACAAATCAGCCAAGGACAAATTCTGGCACAAACCTATTAATGGACTTAGAGTTCTCGAAAGGAGATGTAATTAAGGCTCTATCACAGATGCGAGACAATTCGGCACCAGGGCCAGACACATGGAGTGCCACATTTCTGAAGAAATGTAAAGAGAGTATTGCCAAACCGCTATACTTACTATAGAGGAACTTACTCGACACAGAACAAATTCCACTCCCATTAAATAACGCGAACATTGCCCCTTTATTCAAAGGTGGTAACAGAGTAATGCCCAAGAATTATCGGCCGATAGCTCTCACTTCACACCTTATAAAGTGCTTTGAACGTAGAATTAGAAGCGAAACTACCTACTACCTACAAGAAAAGAACTTATACAACCCAAATCAACATGGTTTCAGGGCTGGAAGATCATGCCTTTCACAGCTATTAGACCACCAGGAGAAAATATTGGAAACACTGTGTCGAGGACAAAACATAGATGTAATCTATACTGACTTTGCTAAAGCCTTCGATAAATGTGACCATGGAATTATAGCACATAAACTTAAGAATACAGGAATTACTGGAAAGCTGGGAAGATGAGTATTTAATTTCTTGACGCAAAGAACACAAAGAGTGGTGGTAAATGGAGTCAAATCGGAAGTCTCAAAAGTAGAGAGCTCTGTCCCACAAGGGACAGCACTAGTTCCCTTGCTATTCATAATAATGATTGCAGATAGTGATACAGATATCAATGACAGTATTGTATCATATTTCACAGATGCCACAAAGATATGCAAGGAAATATTGAACGAAGGTGACATAAAAAGATTACAAAACGACATTGAAACATTATTCCAGTGGGCAGAAGACAACAATATGAAGTTCATCGAAAAAATATTCCAACTTCTAAGGTATGGTAATGACAAGGAGTTACAGAAAAAAGGGTACAAAACTCTGCAAGCCAAACAGATAAAACCAAATCTACAAGTCAGGGATCTTGGAGTAATGATGTCGTCGGATGCAGAATTCAGAGAGCACTATGACATCAAAATTACAACGGCTAGAAAAATAATGGGAATCATCTGGAGGAGCCTCGGCAGCAGAAAAGCAAACGTCATGCTCAAATTATAATGTTATAAAGTTATAATGTTTCAGACCAACAAAGACCATAGGATCCACTCATGGCTGGTCTACCTAACTATGGGTAGTTGTGTATTGCGCATGTCCTCCGTGGTGGTGGAGGGGACCTACAATTTTACGTGGGTTCTGAACCACAAAAACCTTAATTTTACTACCTCAAACTATACCCAATCTATCAACATATGCGTTTAATCGATTTTTAAACATGTTTATAGACGTGCTACTAATTACTTCTACCGGCAAACTATTCCAGCTATTTACTATTCTATGCGTAAAAAAGTTTCTGGCAACTGCTCTCTCAAACCTTCTACTTGTCAACTTACACCCGTTATTTCTAGTCCTATTATATTGTGATATTTCGTAAAAGCGCTCTCTCTTTACGTTATCGAACCCATTCATAATTTAAAAAACCTGGATTAGATCACCCCTTAGCCTCCTAGTCCTGAGTGTAGTCAATTGTAACTCCTTAAGCCTATCCTCGTACGACTTCGACCTAAGCGACGGAATCACCTTAGTTGCTCGTCTTTGAACTCTTTCGATTTTGTCTACTATATCTTTGCGCATATGCGAATTCCAAAATTAGATCATGTACTCAAATGGGGTCTAACTAATGATTTATAAAGAAGAACAATAATATCGCGCTATTTGTACTCAAAATTCCAAGCTATAAAACTTAGCACCTTGTTCGCCTTATTACCGCTGCTGTACTTTGTTTCGCCACTTTTAAATCACCAGTGACAATAACTCCTAAATCATTTTCCTGTTCTACGCTTGACAACTCCTTCCCTGACATACCATACGCAAAATTACCGTTACGCGAACCTATATGTAAAATTTTGCACTTATCGACGTTAACTTTCATTTGCCATGTGACAGACAAATCAACGATTTTGTTCAGATCTTCCTGGATTTTACCTCTATCTTCATTAATTGCCCTACCACCCAACTTCATGCTATCCGCAAACTTTGAAGTGGTTGGTGTGCCTCTTGCATTTGAATGAGCTGCCTTTTATGCACGTCTACAAAGCCATTGATGGTAAAACAACAGGTCCAAATACTTTTGTGGGTCTAATTGGGAATAAACTGAAAACAGATTTAACAAAATTGGAGGTAGTCAAATATTCTCGCGTAAAGGGAAACATTAAAGAAATTCCAGCAAATGTTGTGAAGGAGCAAAGCAGTGATCAAAGATATCTCTACGATATGTGTCTGGCAGTCCAAACTGGAGACACCAAGATCTGTCCACTCGATCCCCAGGTACCCTTCAACATACTCGCTGGCTAACTCTAGCTGACAGGGTCCTTCGATTAATTATATATCAATGCCAAATCTCGATAAAAACCTTCAAGATATAGTTAAGATTATTATGCAGTTCTATGCTCCAGGGTGGTTTTGGGTAAAATCTCATCCTAATGCAACTGATGATGCATATAACTTTTGGCATTTAATGTGCTTGCTTCGAAATTTAGATGAACAACATAGATCAATCATAGAACCAGTATTAAAGAATAACGCCTACTTTGCCCACCCACAAAATATACTCATATCCAGTGTTGGGCACTAAAGCGTTAATCCGATAACAGTTAATTAACGAAGTTAACTTTTTTTAACGGACTATTAACGGAAGTTAATTTCCATTTATCGTTATCGGACCAGTTAACTTCCGATAACTCGATATTTAGTCTGTTAAAGTCCGTTAACACGTTAACTGCGAGGAGTCATTCACGGAAGATCACCGCTCCGCGAATGAATTCAAACCGCCATAACTTCAGTTCCCGCCATAATAATTCTCTGGTAAATTAAAATTTAGTTAATGGTTAGTGGTTACAAGGGTTTCAAAACATGTAATCAGTACATTTTTATCAAAAATAAAAAATAAAGTTATTAAGCAAAAAAGTTGCAAAACTTGATAAAAATACAGTTAAATACCTATTTATTGTTGGATTTTGCATAAATAAACATTTTCTATGGGTTTTAAAGCTTTTTCCTTGATTTTTTTAAATGTTAGTAAAGAAATAGTTATCGTTAACGGATTATCGTTAACTTCCGTTAACTTTGTAGTAAAATTATTGGATTATCGTTATCGGAGTTAAAAATTGGGGTTAACGGATTATCGTTATCGAAGTTAACTTTTTGGTTAACGGTGCCCACCACTGCTCATATCAATGGTAACTGACAAGAGACTAGAAATTAGGGAGCAAGCTATTCAGAAAATCACCCTTTCAAGAACAGGATTTTCAGGTACCAGAAACTTTGAGTTGCCTCGAACCCTCAATTTCCAATCTACTGACTACACTGAGATGATCCATTGGCAAAAAGAGTTCATTACTCCTCCACCGCTTCTAAACAATTTTAGCGACGATGAACTACTACAGGCTCAATGTAAGCCACTGGAGATAGCTTCTTTTCCATGCCACAGTCAAAGTGTGAAAGGGCAGTGAACCTAGTAACAAAGGCATGTCAGGAAAGAATAGGATATGACAACCGTCAAAAAGTTTATCTTAAACTCATTAGAATCAAGGCGAAAACTGCACAAGTTTGAATGGAAGGCCCAACGGAATGAGTAAGAAACATACGAAATAAAATTTTCTAATGATATTGAAAATTTCTTCCCTTTTGATGTGATAAGGAACAATGAAAAAGTTAATTGAATTTTAGCACATTTATTAGGCCTCTAATTTTTCTTCTGAATATATTGTTGTACTTAATTAATTTTCCTAATCCTGTACATTATTAAATAAAATATTATACGTTAATAAAGATTTATGTCATCAAAAACCTGAATGTAGAGTAAGTCTCGTATAAATGGAATATTCTTCAATATAGGTCAAAAGGTGAAAAATTGTACCAGGGGTAGGAGGCTTTAAACAGCGAAAATAACACCAGTACACATTTGAAAACTTGTCGATCGATTTTTACAAACTAGTTGGTGATTCTATATAATTTGAGTGCGCTGATCTCAAAAATATAGTTAGTTTTTCCCTACCACGTATGGTTTTCTTACTACAGGGTGTGTCATAAATCCCCCATTTATCCCCAAATGTGAACCATCTTATCGAGACCAACATTGGATTGCACATGCTAAACCATAAATTTTATTGTTATAGACTACAGTAACGCTTACATAATAATGTAGGGTAAATATATATAACAACCAGTCCCGTTCCCAGCAAAATACTCTCTCCCCTCCCATCAATGGGTGGTTAACATTTGGGGACAGATGAGGTATTACAACACCCCTTGTAGCACGAAATCTTTAGGTATAGAGTAAAACCTAATTAAAGCAGAATTAAATAGCTCCTAGCTCTTGGACAAGCATATTGCTTGTTTATGAAAGAATAAAAAAATAACTGAAAGAAGCAAAATATATTTACCTTCTTTACTTGCAAACATTTCAGGACTTATTCCAAAGACTTAAGACTACGAAGGTAGATCTGACTAATGACGACTAAACCGGTGCTTCTTTGATGTTTTCTTATGCTGTGCGTTAGGCTGATCTCGTTGCAGACACCAGCAGTAATCCGCCATCATATTTGTATGCCATCTTCCTTGATATCTTCTTTCCATGGTTTTGATGTCCTGGTGAAATCGTTCCCCTTGCTCCTCACTGACATCTCCGAGATTTTCGGGAAAACGGTCAAGATGCGAAAATAAGAAGTGAACTTTCAGGCTCATGTTGCAGCCTAAGGCGCAAAACTTTATAAGCATATTTTCCACCAGTCTTTCATAATTTTGGCTTTTGTAGTTTCCCAAGAAGTTTTCAACAACATCTTTGAAACCAAGCCATGCTTCTTTTTCTTTATTGGTCATTGTGTTCAGGAAATGATCGTCTGTCAATAACTTTCTAATCTGAGGACCTATAAAAACACCTTCCTTTATTTTCTCGTAGCTAATCTTTGGATATTTTGAACAAATGTACTTGAAACACTCACCTTCTCTATTCAGTGCTTTGACATACTGCTTCATCAAGCCTAACTTAATGTGCAAGGGTGGTAGGAGGATTTTATTTGGTTCAACTGGATGTTCATGTAAAATGTTCTTTGATCCTGGGGTAAGATTCTCTCTAGGAGGCCAAGTTTTCCTCTTCCAGTGCTGGTCACGTGCTCGACTATCCCATTCGCAGATGAAACATGGCATCTTAGTGTATCCTGATTGCTGCCCAAGTAACATGCAAAGGACTTTGAGATCCCCACACAATATCCATCTGTGATTTTGATACTGAATTTTTTCCAGAAGCAGTTTCATGTTATCATAGGTCTCTTTTAAATGAGTAGAATGGGCCACTGGGATTGATACATATTTGTTACCGTTGTGCAGTAACACTCCTTTTAGACTGGTTTTAGAGGAATCTATAAACAACCTCCAGTCACTGGTTTGGTATTCGATGCCTAGCTTGCACACTAATCCTATGATGTCCTTGCAAAATACCAAGGGACCATCTTCTTCGAAAAAAGGCACGAAGTCTTTCTCACGATTTCTGTACCAAGCGAAGTATGTGTCGGATGCCAATAAATTGTTCTCGTGCAATCTAGACCCCAAACGTTCTGCAGAGTCCTTAGGCAGATTCAAATCCCTGACTAAGTCATTTAGTTCGGCTTGGGTTAATGGTTTAGGATCTCGGTCAGCTGTTGGCTGTTCATAAACATCATCATTGTCTGGATTTGGAGCTGAATCAGAATCTGAATTGTATTGATCCAGACTCTCGGGTGGGCGGGGAATAGGAACTTCTGGACCATGGGTACCGGCCTATTGCAGATGGAAGACTTGGGTATTGAAGGCTCTCTTTATTCTTTGCATTATAACCTTTAACATTGCAAGAACAGAAGTAGCAGTCGTCGGTATGGTTTCTAGGCTCGCGCCATACCATAGGGATCCCAAATGGCAAACTTTTCTTTTTACCTTTGCTCCAATTCCTTAGTGCCGCAACACACGTAAGACAAACCTGTGTGGAACCCAACTTTTGTCTTGATCTCCTAATTTAATTCCAAAATAAGCATGATAAGCTCTCTTAATGAAGGTCGTTACATTTGTCCTTTGTTTTACAACAACATACCGACCACAAATATAACAAAATATGTCTGGACTATGGGTACATCCTCTAGAAGCCATTATTAAAATTTTAAAGACGTAATGTTAGAATTATTTATCTGAAAATATGAAAAAACAAAATTAATTAAAGATAAAAAAGGTAAAAAATTACAAAACGCCCCAAAATTGTTTGCTAATAACTTTAAAACTGTGGGTGATAGAAAAAAACTGGTAGCATTTTTTAATTCAGCGCAGCGAACTGCTTCAGAATCTCAACTCAAAATAAAGAAATCGATTTTCATGCAGACCGGTTTAATTTATGAGAGGGTTCCTGTGTTCCATTCAAACCCCTCTACTTTTGCAATGTTCACGGACTGAGGATTTGGCTGGTCTACTTAGTGGTAAAAAAGTGCGACGACTAATACCACGATGTTCAACGACCAGTACCTCAAGTTGGCGGACGGGGCTACAACATGTATGGCATTGCAACCACAATAAAAAGTGTAAACTAGGTCGGAGACGAGAGCATCGGACAACCTTTCCTTAAGTTTAAAAAAGAAGTTAATGCTAAAATTATTGATAAATATAAATTTAAAATCAATATGTGGGTAAAACTGAGCGAAGCGAACGTTTTAGTCCTTTTTTCGATGCCCATAAAAAGGGCATCGATATAATCTTTAGCCTTTTTGAACAGTGGGAACGGGGTTTAAACTGATGATTTAAATAAGGTCGAATATGCTTCATAATAATCAAGTCCTTTGGATAAGAATTAGAGTTAAAATAATCAGTGAAAAACGCGTCCCAAAATGGAAAGAAAAACAATCAGAGCAAACCTTGAACGCTCAGTTAATAAATTTAATGGACTTAACTTTAAAGCCAAAAGGAACATCGTTTAAAAAATGTTTATCAAGACTGATGAAAGTTTTCTAACAATATGGAAAAGTTTTTAAATTAATTATTATTGGTTATATGAATATTGACGTCCGAGACTATCTTTTCTGTGTGTTTTTAATTCTTATTGTTTTTAGCTACTGATGATGGAGTTTGGCTTCCGAAACGTTTGATATTAAATCTTCATAATGTTGACGTAGGCGTTGACCATCCTTTATATATATATATATATATATATATATATATATATATATATATATATATATATATTGTTTTTTATTAAAGAAAAGGTATATATGTATATATATATTTGAAAGGAAAGGGTGTGTATATATATATATATATTATATATATATATATAATAATATATATATATATATATATATATATATATATATCATGCTTCATGATCTTGACTTTGTGGCACTCCATTTCGGAGAGCCACCTTGTAATACGTGATTCAACGACCATCATTAAAAAAGAGATTCTTATCATTCATAGAAAGCCTTCCTCGCATATAAGCACTGTCGCACCTCTCAAAGAATTAATTCCAAACAAACTCCGCTTGAACGAAACGTCAACAAAACAAAAGGAAATAGAACAGATTTCCATTGGTTAGAATGGTTATACAATAGAATTTACATTCGTTTCCAAAACCAATAAAAAAAAGAAAACTAATACTAACCCTTTATGGACGACTGTTTCAAATTGGTAACATTTCAAATCCATGCATTCGTAACTTAGCCCTACAAAAAAATTATGGCGTTAAAAATTTTATAATAATAATAATAATAATAATAATAATAATAATAATAATTTAAAGCAAAGCATTATAATAACATTTATATTTCTGAGTATTAGCAGAGTTTAGTAAAGGGGATTTACGTTTTTAATTAATTAAGTTTTATATTTTTATAATGACCTAATTACAAAAGCTAAGTCTCTCGCGCAAAATGGTCGTAATTGAAATCACTACAGCAAAATTATAAAACCCAATTAATATCAAAAAAGATTATTATTATGTAGAAAAATGCTGAAAAAGTTTTTATATATACAGTATATCTATGTACAATTCCGGGGAAAAAAATTCGCCTACAAAAGTAGGAGTTCTAATAAGCGTTAAAAAATATATAAATTAGTAATGATTGCTTTTTTCTTATTTTATTAATTTCACCCCCCCCCCCCTCCACATCAAAGTAAAAAAGAAAAACGAAAGGAAAACAGACTATTACTAATTAGTATTTTTTCATGCATGGGAGAAATTTTGCTTCTAGGCAAACTGTTTAAAAAAAAAAATAGTATAATTCCATATAATTGTAAACTGCATTACCTATACAATATGCCGAAACAGATGTACCTTTTAATTAATTGTAGCTATAGGGCCTACTCTCAAACCAAAGTCCCTTCATAATCTAAATTATACACACACTCACACCCACCCACACACACACACACACACACACATATATATATATATATATATATGTGTGTGTGTGTGTGTGTGTGTGTATGTGTGTGTGTGTAAAAACGACGCTTGTGTAGAAGAGTGTCCGCACAAAGGTGCCTCGTTTTTCATTTGCTCGTTTTCTCTCCTCATCTTGTGCGGACGCTCTTCTACACAAGCGTCGTTCTTTACATTAATTATACTGTGTTGTTTGCAGTTAAAATATATATATATATATATATATATATATATATATATATATATATAACGTAAGTTAGAATTGATTCGATATCTTTCAGTGACTAAAAAATATCTGAGGTGAGTGGAGAGATATAGGCATTTTCTCCGTCAAAAACAAAAAAATTCAGTTGAAACTCAGATTTATGAACTTTATGAAAGACATTTGGACATTTAATCAATCTTTGTTTACTGTATTATTTTTGTGTTTGGGGTGGGTGGGGGGTGGGGGTACTTGCGTAAATTTAATCTTAAAAAATCAGATTACTGTAGTGCAGAGCATGACTCTGGAGTGGACGGGAATTTCAGAAATAACTAATCTATACCTTTTCTGTTTCAATTATGGATGGCATACCAGGGTATAGATTTAATTACATATTGATTTTAATACCCAGACTGAAGTAAACTATGACTATATATATATATAGTGAATAAAAGAATTGGTCTTATCCAATTCAATGTGATTCCCTTATTCTCATCTAATCCACGGCTTTCTCACTTTAATCCAGGTTGAGTTAAGCTCATGTTAGGTTATGTTCAGTTAAGTTGGTAAATCTTAACTGAATTTCCATTTTGGCGCCTTCCCTTTTGGCGAATTCCCATCATATTCCCATTCAAACGAGAATGGGAATGAGAATTTAATTTCTCAAATCAAGAACCTTTTTAGTGCATTTTCACTCGCGAACATCTAGCGGGAATGGTAATGACATTGAGTGGGATGATACCAATGAAAGAATTGACTACTTCTTTGTGGCACACATTTGTACATCCGCATTTGTATATGTTCTTTGTATATTTTTAATTGCCCTTGGCCCCGCCTTCTTGCCTAAAAACATTTATGTATCAGCTTTCTCTTTGATACAGTCTTATTTTACAGTGTAAATACAGTGAATAATATTTTATTTTAACTCGTTATTTTATTGTGACGTCTTTCGGGAGGCCTCTTCCCAATCTCGAGTTTGTTCCCATTTCAGTCCTCGTCCGAGAATGAAAAATTCGCGAATGGGAATCTCGAAAGAAGTCATTCTTAAATCGAGCCATTCCCACTCCCGATTTAGCAGCAGGATTTCCTACTTTGGGAATGCGGGTGTCTCGGGTCTCATTCATACGCCTTCCCAAAATCGGGAAAAGTTTTCTAAACCTGACAGTCTCACTTCAAGCATTCCCAATTTCGGACTATGGATGGGAATGGGAACTGACGCTAAAATGGGAACTAATCGAAGACTATCCTGGAACACAAAGTATAAGCTTTATTTCCTTCTGACGTCACGAGCAGTCGAATTTTAGAATGGCAAGAACACGCAGAATTTCCCATATATAGAAAATATTAAAGGTTGTGTGTATATCATATAAAATGGCATCGCTGACCCTCGGAGACCTTGATTTC